>CM074787.1:8059075-8324436 GCA_037355745.1 Pseudo-nitzschia multiseries | reverse complement strand
ACGATCATATTCAAAGCCTCCACTACTGTCACCTGTGGTTTCCTGCTCGGTTCCTATATGCAGAGTTTTGATCTTAATTTTTTTTTTTCATTAACAATGGCCCTGCTCCAGACCCATCCTCGGTTTCAAGCCTTCCCTATCCTGTCATCCGGAAGAACATTCGGCTCGACAATTCACGAACCCCTGACCCCTCTCCTGTCCCAGCCGCTCACATCTTGTGTGATTCTACCAAGCGTTCCCAGACTGTCAAGCTACTGAAGGCTCAGTTCAATCGCTGCTCTGCGTCTGATATAGCCTCCCTTCCTGATGGTAAATTCTACAAGTTCATTGAGACTGCTACCAATCCCTCTGACCGATGCCTTTCCCCCTTCTAATCAAGCTGGAAGACCCTTCGTCAAGCTAAGCACCGGCAAGCCAAGTTCATCCAGACCCATGGAAACTGCTTCTGTTCTCGGTGTGGTTGACTGGATCTTTCCTGTCGATTTGGGTCAGGGCCTGGGCGCTACCACCTTGCGCCGTGTTCTTCTGGAATTCGTACTAGGGGACAACTGGTCCTGGCCATTGTTTCTCTCTGTTGACACCAGCTCCTACCGTGGTGAAATCTGGCCCTGTACAACACTACTACCTCAGCTGAAGCCCAAGCCCCATGCTGTCCTTTCTTCCTATCTTCCTGGAGGCCAGGTATGGCCTTTGCTCTGTGTTCGCCAATGGTTCTCTACTGAGTGTCTCACTGAGTTGGAGGACTTTCATTGGGATCCACACTGAAGGACGGGTTTTTTGAAAAAGGCCCCTGCACCGGACCAGGACCCGGAGGATGCTTTGCCCTTCTTTGGTCGTGGTGACGTCTGCGATTGGGAACTCGTGGATGACGACCTGTCCATCGACTCCACTTCCCTGGGAAACGCTGTTACTTTTGACCTGGATATGCACTTCTCTTTTCAGATACGTGAGGACAGCGCTGGGTGTGGCTTTGATGATGGCCAGTCCATGTCTACTCTTGCACCGGCACTTCCAACATCACTTCTGTTCTAGCTGCCCCTCCACCTGCTGCCCCTCTTGAAGGCGTTGCCTTGGCTGACATTGTGTCCCCCGCTAGCACACTCCCCACCGCCCTCAACTCTCCTCCTCCGCTCTGGTTTCACCTCCATAGCTTTTTCTCCCGGCACGACGCCAGTATCAGCGAGCTGAGCCATACCAATGCCTCAACCAGCTCTGCACCGGCTTCTCTCCTATCCGTGCTGACAGACACGGTATTCCTCTGACCATGGTTAGGAATTCCTTTCTTCTGGCCTGGGTGGAATGCCTCCTTCTCCAAATTCCACTCTGCATCCCTCAGTCAACCTTCCTCTCCTTCCGCTCCTCCTGCTTCCCGCCTTGTCTACCCCACCGTGTCTCTCCTATCCCTGCATCAGGTGTTACTGCCTTTGGTTTTGCTTTCCAGTGCTTCCCCAGGATTGCCTCCAGTGCTCCACCTAGGGCTGCATCAACTGGTGCTCCATGCGGTTCACCCGGATATGTACCCCAGGGGGCTCCTCCAGGCGCTGCACCTGGCGCCACCAGCCCGACTTTGCTTCCTCCTGCCATGCATTTGGCTTGCTTTCCAGTGCTTCACTAGGTTGCCTTCAGTGTTCCACCTAGTGCTGCACCATTGTTGCTCGCAGTGTTTCCCGCCCTGATATGCACCCAGTCTCCTCCCTGGGGGGCACTGCACCAGGCGCCACTCCCAGTGCTTCTTTCCTCTGCCATGCATTTGACTTGCTTTCCAGTGTGCTTCCCTCAGGATTGCCTCCAGTGCTCCCCCTAGTGCTGCATCAACATGGTGCTCCCAGTTTTTCACCCTGATATGCCTCATCCAGTGTCCCTCCCAGCGAACTGCGCCATAGGCGCCACTCCCCCAGTGCTTCCTCCCCTGTCATGCTTTGACTTGCTTTCCAGTGCTTCATCTAGGGCGCCTCAGTGCTCCACCTAGCGCTGCATCCAAACTGGTGCTCCCAAAGCGTTTCACACCCTGATACTCCACCCCGCGTAGTCCTCCCAGCTGCACCAGGCGCCATTCCCAGTCCGTTTCCTCCTGCCATGCATTGACTGTTCAGTGCTTCTTGCGTTTTCCCCAGGCTTCATCTCTGCGCCTTCCAGTGTTTCCGGACACCTATTGCTGCATCAACTGGGTGCTCCCAATTTTCACCCTGCTCTGCCGACAGTGTACTCCCAGAACTGCATCAGCCCGGCAGCCACTCCCAGTGCTTCCTCCTGCCATGCATCCCTGACTTGCTTTCCATTGTGCTTCCCCATGATTGCCTCCAGTGCTCCGCCTAGTGTTGCATCAACTGGTGCTCCCAATGTTTTGCCCACCCTCTCTGCCGACAGTGCTCCTCCCAGAACTGCACCAGGCGCCACTCCCAGTGCTCCTCCTGCCATGCATATCTGACTTGCTTTCCAGTGCTTCCTCAGGATTGCCTCCAGTGCCTCCCACCTAGTGCTGTTCATCACTGGTGCTCCCAGTGTTTCACCCTGATATGCACCCAGTATTTTGTTCCTCCCAGCGCTGAGCCAGGCGCCACTCCCAGTGCTTCCTCCTGCCATGCATTTGGACTTGCTTTCCCAGTGCTTCCCCCAGGATTGCCTTCCAGTGCTCCCTCCCCTAGCGCTGCCTCAACTGTGCTCCCAGTTTGTTTCACCCTGCTCTGCCGACAGTGTTACTCCCGAGAACGCTGCACCAGGCGCCACTCCAGTGCTTCCTCCTGCCATGCCATTTGACTTGCTTTCCAGTGCTTCCCCCATCTAGGGCCGCCTTCATGTTCCACCTAGTGCTGCATCAACTAGTGCTCCCAATGTTTCACCCTGCTCTGCCGCCAGTGTTACTCCCAGAACTGCACCAGGCGCCCACTCCAGTGCTTCCTCCTGCCTTGCATCTGCCTTGCTTTCCAGTGCACTCCCCCAGGATTGCCTCCAGTGCTCCCACCTAGTGTTTGCATCAACTTGGTTGCTCCCAATGTTTTTCACCCTGCTCTGCGACGCGTGTTACTCCCAGAACTGCACCAGGCGCCCTCCAGTGTGATTTTCTTCCTCCTGCCATGCATCTGCCTTGCTTTCCCCGTGCTTCCCCCAGGATTGCCTCCAGTGCTCCACCTAGCGCTGCCTCAACTGGTGCTCCCATTGTTTTCACCCTGCTCTGCCGACAGTGTTTTCCCTCCAGAACTGCCAGCGCCACTCCCAGTTGCTTTCCTGCCCTGCCATGCTTTGACTTGCTTTCCGTGCTTCATCAGGATGGTGCTTCAGTGTTCCCCACCTAGCGCTGCCTCAACTGGTGCTCCCAGTGTTTCACCCCTGCTCTGCACGCCAACAGTGTTTTCTCCAGCGCTGCACCAGTGCGCCCCTCCCAGTGCTTCCTCCTCCTGCATGCATGACTTGCTTTCCAGTGCTTCCATCTAAAGGGTCGCCCTTCCGTGCTCCCCTCGCGCTGCCTCACTGGTGCTTCCCAGTGTTTCACCCTGCTATGCAACCCAGTGTTTCTCCCAGCGCTGCACCATGCGGCGCCACTCCCAGTGCCTTCCTCCTGCCATGCATCTGACATGCTTCCAGTGCTCCCCCCCGTATTGCCTTTCCAGTGCTCCTACCTAGTGCTGGAAAAAAAAAAGCATCAACTGGTGCTCCCAGTGTTTCACCCTGATATGCACCCCGCCGTGCTTCTCCAGCGCTGAGCCAGGCGCCACTCCAGTGCTTCCTCCTGCCATGCATCTGACTTACTCTCCAGGGTGCTTCCATCTAGGGTCGCCTTCCGTGTCCACCTAGTGCTGCCATCAACGTGTGCTCCAGTGTTTCACCCTGCTCTGCCGACAGTGTTACTTCCAGACTGCACACGCAGGCCGCCAATCCCAGTGCTTTCCTCCTGCCATGCATCTGACCTGCTTTCCAGTGCTTCCCTCAGGTGCCTCCAGTGCTCCACCTAGCGCTGCCTCAACTGGTGCTCCCAGTGTTTTTCACCCTGCTCTGCCCCCAATAGTGTTTCTCCCAGCGCTGGGGGCACCAGCGCCCTTCCAGTGCTTCCTCCTGTCCATGCATTTGACTTGCTTTCCAGTGCTTCATCTAGGGTCGCCTTCCGTGCCTCCCCCACCTCGCGCTGCCTCATCCGCTGGTGCTCCCAGTGTTTCCCCCTGCTATGCACCCATGTTTTCCTCCAGCGCTGCACCAGGCGCCACTCCCAGTGCTTCCTCCTGTCATGCATTTGACTTGCTTTCCAGTGCTTCATCTAGGGCCGCCTTCAGTGCTCCACCTAGCGCTGCATCACTGGGTGCTCCCAGCGTTTCAAACCCTGATATGCACCCCAGCGTTCTCCCAGGGCTGCACCAGGCGCCATTCCCAGTGTTTCCTCTGCCATGCATTTGACTTGCGTTCAGTGCTTCATCTAGGTCGCCTTCAGTGTTTCCGCACTAGTGCTGCATCCAACTGGTGCTCCCAATGTTTCACCCTGCTCTGCACCCAGTTTCTCCACGAACTGCCACCAGGCGCCACTCCAGTGCTTCCTCCTGCATGCATCTGACTTGCTTTCCAGTGCTTCCCCATCTAGGATTGTCCGCCT
Organism: Pseudo-nitzschia multiseries; assembly: GCA_037355745.1. Classification (NCBI taxonomy): domain Eukaryota; phylum Bacillariophyta; class Bacillariophyceae; order Bacillariales; family Bacillariaceae; genus Pseudo-nitzschia; species Pseudo-nitzschia multiseries. Next base: position 8,319,857 of record CM074787.1, on the reverse strand, counting down.
TCCATGCTCCATCCTAGCGCTGCATCCCACTGGGTGCTCCCAGCGTTTTTCTAAAACCCTGATATGCACACAGTGTTTCCTCCCAGGCTGCACCAGGCGCCATTTCCCGAGTGCTTCCTCCTGCCATGCAATCTGACTTGCGTTCCAGTGCTCATCCCTAGGGCCGCCTTCCAGTGTTCCACTAGTGCTGCATCAACCTCTGGTGCTTTCCCCAATGTTTCATCCTGCTCTGCCGACAGTGCTACTCCCAAGCACTGCCACCAGGCGCCACTCCCAGTGCTTCCTTCTGCCATGCGCCAATTTGACTTGCTTTCCAGTGCTTCCCTCAGGATTGCCTCCAGTGCTCCCACCTAGTGCTGCATCACTGGTGCTCCCAGTTTTTCACCCTGATCTGCATTCCCAGTGTTCCTCCCAGCGAACTGAGCCAGGCGCCCCTCCCAGTGCTTCCTCCTGCCATGCATTTGACTTGCTTTCCAGTAAAAAAAAAAGAAAGAAAAAAAAAAAAAGCTTCCCATCTAGGGTGCCTTCCGTGCTCCCTACCTAGAGCTGCCTCAACTGGTGCTCCCAGTGTTTCACCCTGCTATGCACCCAGTGTTTCTCCCAGCGCTGCCCAGGCGCCACTCCCAGTGCTTCCTCCTGCCATGCATTTGGACTTCGCCTTTCCCAAGTGCTTCACACCCAGGATTTGCTCAGTGCTCCTACCTAGCGCTGCAACTGGTGCTCCCAGTGTTTCACCCTGCTCTGCCGACCCCAGTGTTCTCCCAGTGCACCAGGCCGCCACTCCCAGTGCTTTCTCCTGCCACATTGCCTTGCTTTCCAGTGCTTCATCTAGGGCGCCTTCAGTGTTCCACCTAGTGCAAAAACAAACTGCATCAACTGGTGCTCCCAGTGTGTTTACCACCCTGCTATGCACCCAGTGTTTCTCCCAGCGCTGCACCAGGCGCCACTCCCAGTTCTGGGCTTCCTCCTGCCATGCATTTGGCTTGCTTCCAGTGCTTCAACCCAGATTGCCTCCAGTGCAGCCACCTAGCGCTGCCTCAACTGGTGCTCCCAGTGTTTCACCCTGCTCTGCCGACAGTTGTTACTCCCAGACAAAAAACTGCACCAGGCGCCACTCCCAGTGCTTCCTCCTGCCCTGCATCTGACTTGCTTTCCAGTGCTTCATCTAGGATTGCCTTCCAGTGTTCCACCTAGTGCTGCAGATTCAACTGGTGCTCCCAGTGTTTTCACCCTGCTCTGCCGACAGTGCTACCTCCCAGAACTGCACACCAGCGCCACTCCCAGTGCCTTCCTTCTGCCATTTGCATTTGACTTGCTTTTCCAGTGCTTCCCTCAGGATTGCCTCCAGTGCTCCACCTAGTGCTGCTCAACTGGTGCTCCCAGTGTTTTCCCCCTGCTTCTGCCGACAGTGTTGCTCCCAGAACCTGCACCAGGCGCCACTCCCAGTGCAGGGTCCTTCCTGCCCATGCATTTGACTTGCTTTCCAGTGCTTCCCTCCGGATTGCTTCCAGTGCTCCACCTAATGCTGCATCACACTGGTGCTCCCAGTGCTTCATCCTGCTCTGCCGACAGTGCTACTCCCGGTAACTGCACCAGGCGCCACTCCCAGTGTCTTCCTCCTGCCATGGCATCTGACTTGACTTTCCAGTGCTTCCTCAGGATTGCCTCCAGCGCTCCACCTAGTGTTGCATCAACTGGTGCTCCCAGTGTTTCACCCTGCTCTGCCGACAGTGCTCCTCCCAGTGCTGGCACCAGGGCGCCACTCCCAGTGCTTCCTCCTGCCATGCATCTGACTTGCTTTCCAGTGCTTCCCCCAGGAAAAAAATTCGCCTCCAGTGCTCCACCTAGTGCTGCCATCAACTGGTGCTCCAGTGTTTCACCCTGCTCGCTGACAGTGTTACTCCCAGAACTGCACCAGGTGCCACTCCCAGTGCTTCCTCCTTGCCATGCGTTTGGCTTGCTTTCCAGTTGCTTCCCCCAGGATTGCCTCCAGTGCTCACCTAGCGCTGCCTCAACTGGTGCTCCCAGTGTTTCCACCCTGCTCTGCCACCCAGTGCTCTGCCCACGCTGCGCCAGGCGCCACTCCCAGTGCTTCCTCCTGCCATGCATTCTGACTTGCTTTTCCAGTGCTTCCCCCAGGATTTGCCTCAGGGCTTCCCCCCCTAGTGCTGCATCAACTGGTGCTCCCAGTGTTTTCACCCTGATATGCACCGACAGCGTTCCTCCCCATCGGCGCGAAACTGCGCCAGGCGCCACTCCCCAGTGCTTCCTTGCTGCCATGCATTTGCCTGCTTTCCAGTGCTTCCCCTAGGATTTGCCTCCAGTGCTCCACCTCGTGCTGCATCAACTGGTGCTCCCAGTTTTTTTCACCTGCTCGCTGACAGTGTTTACTCCGAGAACTGCACCAAGGTGCCACTCCCAGTGCTTCCTCCTGCCATTCCAGTTTGTTTTTTGTTATTTTTCTCGTTTGGCTTGCTCGCTTCCAGTGCTTCCCCCAGGATTGCCTCCAGTGCTCCACCTAGCGCTGCCTCAACTGGTGCTCCCAGTGTTCCACCCTGATATGCACCCAGTGCTCTGCCCAGCGCTGCGCCAGGCGCCACTCCCAGTGCTTCCTCCTGCCATGCATTTGACTTGCTTTCCAGTGCTGCCCCCAGGATTGCCTCCCGTGCTCTACCTCGTGCTGCATCAACTGGTGCTCCTAGTGTTTCCCCCTGATGTGCATCCGTTGTTCCTCCCAGTACTGCACCAGGCGCCACTCCCAGTGCTTCCTCCTGCCATGCATTTGGCTTGCCTCCCAGTGCTTCCCCCAGGATTGCCTCCAGTGTTCCACCTAGCGCTGCATCAACTGGCGCTCCCAGTGTTTCACCCTGATATGCACCCAGTGTTCCTCCCAGCGCTGCACCTGCTGTGGCCTTCGGTATTCCACACCTATGCCTCCCACGCTTCCTCTTCCGTGCGACAGACACGGTATGCGTCGGATCATGGTTAGTATGTCTCCTTCAGGGCACTGTGGGATGCCCTCCAACTCTCATCCCCACCTGGACTCCTCCAGTCCTTCTTCCCATTCCTTGCCTTCTCTTGCTTCCCGTCTCGCCCAATCCAATCTTCATGGGGACATCCTTGTGAATAAAGATTCTGATGCTTTTGGCCATCCCTTTCCCCAGTCTCCGTCCTCAAACTCTACCCTCATCACCTTCCAAAATATTGGTCCCCAGCGGAAGTCCGCCTTCATGTCTCGTTCCCGTCACAACTCTCGGCGTGTTGCTCAAAGTAAAGCTGGGGTTGCTCTCTACGCAGAGCATTGTCTGAACGAACCCCAGCTCCCCCTTTGTGATCTCTTTCACTCTCGCATCAAACAGGCCTACCCTTCCAGCTTCACCTTCCTTGCTAGCAACCAGCATGAGGCATCCACTGGCACGTGGCGCCTCCCTGGTGGTACGGGGTTTACTATTGACCGGCTCTTTCATTCTCACAAGCTTGCCCACGGTGCTGATCCTTCGGGGCTTGGCCGGTGGACTTTTGTTCGGTTTCAGGGGAGGGCTCAAGCTACGGTGACCATCTTTTCAGCCTACTGCCCTGTAGAAAATGACAGGGACCTTGGCTCTGTTTGGAACCAACACTGTCGCTACTTCCAGGCTGAAGAGGATCTATGCTGTCCCAACCCACGCATTCTCTTTCGACGTGACCTCACAGCTGCCCTTCAGGCTTGCCTAGAGGCAGGTGACTCCGTTGTCTTAGGGATCGGCCATAATTCTGATGTCCGTTCTGACGGTCTCTCCTCTGAGCTCACAGCACTCGGCTTCAAGGATGCCATCTTAACTACCCACCCTTCACGTTCCCCACCTGCCACCCACAATCGAAATACTACCAGGACTCCCATTGATGCCCTTTGGACTACTGAGCATGTTGATGTCATCCGAGCTGGTTACTGTGCTTTTGATGGTGAGCACGGCATGGCTTCTGACCATCGCTTGCTCTGGATCGAAGTGTGTAATGGCAGTATCTTGGGCAAATATCTTCCACCTCCTGTGCGATCCTCTCTTCCTCGCCTGAAATCTTCCCACCCTCACCTTCGGCAGCGCTATCTCAAGCGGGTCAAACATGCCTTTGCTACTGCTGGTGTGGTCCCCCTTCAGACTAAGCTAGAGCACCTAGTGGCACTGTATTTATCTGGTGATACCACTGTGCGCGATACTCTCATCACTACCTATGATGTCCTCCATGCTACCTCTGCCTCCATCCGGCTGTCTGTTGAACAACATCTTTGCCGGCTTCGCACCGGCATGATTCCGTGGTCCCCCAAGCTCCAGGTTTACCGTGACACCATCGAATTTTGGAGGCGGATTGTGCAGCTTCGTCAAGGTGTCTCCACCAGTCACACCAAGGTGAAGCGCCTGGCATGTAAACTTTCCTTATACAAGGGTGAACACTGTGATCTTGCCACGGCTGTCCTTCACTTGAAGCAAGCCTACAAGCAATACCGTGCTGTAAAAGCCCTGGCTCCTTCGTGGCGTGACTCCTTCAACCAAGGCTTGGTGGACGCCCTTCTTACTGAAGGCAAGCCCTACAACCAGAGCGCCTCTCAGATTCGGGCACGCATGCGCCGTGAACGGCTCCAACGGGATCTAGGGCTCGCTGCTCGCGCTATCCGTGGCCGCCTCTCAAAGCCTGCTGTTCTGAAAGCGGTTGCTGTCAGCTCCAATGGCACTGAACAAGTCTTAGAGTCTCAATCTGCCATGGTGCCAGCCATGGCTGCCTCCAATGTCTGCCGTCAACAACAATGCCTAAACACTCCCTCCATGTCTCCCTCATTCATTCAGGCCTTCGGCTACTTGGGAACTGGACCTTCCTCAGCTGATGTCCTTGCCGGCACTTACGTCCCTCCTCCCGGAACTGACCAGTACCTGACTGAATTTCTTACTTGCCTTCAAGTGCCTGCTGCTATTAAGTCTTTGGCTCCCTTTGACTATTCTGTTAGCCCTGCTGACAATGCTGCTGCCTGGAAATGCCAGAAGGAACGCACTGCTGGTGAGCCTTCTTGCCTCAGTTTTGCCCACCATAAATCTTTTGCCTTGGACACTCAGCTGAATTCCTTTGATACTCTGATGCGGACTGCTCCTCTGCTTGCTGGCTTCTCGCCCTCTGCTTGGCAGGTTATCACCGACGTTGAAATTTTCAAGAAACCTGGTGAATACCGTGTTGACAAGATGAGACTTATCCAACTGATGTCTCCAGAGTTCCAGATCAACAACAAGATGATCGGTAAACGCATTCTAGCTCATGCTGAACAGGCCAACGCGGTGGCAGTTGACCAACATGGCAGCCGGAAGCATCACAAAGCCATCAACACTTGTCTCAACAAGAAGCTCATTTGTGATGTCCTCCGCCAGAAGCGCCGCTCGGGGGCGGTTGCAATGAACGATGCCAAGGGCTGCTATGACCGAATCTCCCATCCCATTGCAAGTCTCACCCTCCAAAGCTTTGGGATTCCGGCTCACGTTTGCGAGGTTTTACTCTCCACTCTCCAGCGTGCTACCCATCACATTAAAACTGGATTTGGCCGGTCCGGTCCTGCTATGTATGGTGATGAATCTATTCCTCTCAGTGGGATTGGGCAAGGCAACGGTCTCGGCCCAACTCTGTGGGCTCTGGTTTCTACCATCCTTTTCCGGATGATGCAGAACGCAGGCCATGGGGTTCATCTCCTCACCTCCCTATCCCTTCAGCTGGTCTCCTTGGTTGGATTTGCTTTTGTGGATGATACTGACCTTTTTTTGTGCCGGTTCCTCCTCTACTACCTCTGGTGAGGCTTTGGCTGTTGATTTTCAGGCCGCTTTAGACCGCTGGGCTGGTGGTCTCATTGCTACTGGCGGCGCTATTGAACCTGCTAAATCCTTCTGCTACTTGATCGATTTCAAGTGGACTGGTTCTGGTTGGGACTATCGCTCTGTTGATGAAATGCCCGGTGTTTTCACCATCACTGACAAATCTGGTGCCCAATCACCTCTTGACCGTTTTGAGGTTGACCACGCGGACAAGACTCTGGGTGTCTACATTTCTATGGACGGCAATGAGGAAGCTCAAGTTGATCACCTGCAGACCCAGTCCCAGTCCTTTGGATCTCAAATTAGGTCCTCCAAGTGCGAGAAGAACACCTCCCTCTACACCTTCAGGTACTCATTTATGAAGTCTTTTGAATACCCCATGCCCGTCACTCAGCTCAGCGCTTCTACCTGGACCCGCATTCTTCACCCAACTCTGGTTCCAGTGCTCAATAAGGCCGGCATGTCTCGCAACTTTCCTCGAAAGGTTTTCTATGGTCCATCTTTGTATCAAGGCTTTGGTTTCATTCACCCTTTCCTTCTCCAGGAATTCAGCCACATTGCTACCCTGCTTCAGGAATCTGTACGTGGTTCCCAGACAGGCCATATTCTTAGGCTTACCGCTGAAGCATTTCGGCTTGAACTAGGGATCCCTTTCCATCTCGGTATTACCCCCTATCAGCCCTATGCCTCTTATATCACTCCTTGCTGGTATAAGCATGTGTGGCATTTCTTTTCTATGCACCCTGTGAGTATGGTGGAAGACTTTCCTACACTTCCTCTGCTTAGAGTGAATGACTGCTACCTCATGCAAGCTTTTGTCACTGCTGGTTTTCGGGGCGCTGACCTGTCTCTTCTGAATCTCATCAGGATGTCTCTCCAGGCTATCTCCCTTGCTGATATCTGCACTGCTGATGGCACACGGCTTTCTCCTATGGCCTTCCAGCTGCAGTCCTCCAACCATCTTCGCGCTCACCTTGACTGGCCTCGTTGCCCCCCTCCGTGGCATCTTCCCGCCCTTCAGCTCTGGCAACGTGCCCTTCGGAAATCCTTCTTACCCCCGTTGGCTTTGCCTTCGGACCGAGCTTTCCACCCCTCCTTTCACCTGGGGCACTGGCTGTCAACCGAGTCCTCCTCTGTTTGGCCCTGGTTTTTGTGCCGTTCTACTGACCGGCTCTTCTCCAAATGCCCTACTGGTTGGAGGGTCGGATCTTCGCAAGGCAGAGGTCGTTATAGCTTTAACACTACCATCCTTTGTGCTAAACCTACCAGTGCAGACACTATTGTATCCCTCCTTTCCAGTGGGAATGTGTTCCGGATTGTCGGTCAATCCTCCTTTATCTCTCATCCACCAGACGAGGACCCCTTGACCTATGATCCTTTTCAGTGTCTTCCTGCCACCCCAGAGGATGCATTTGATGCTCTCTGCGCTTCTCCCCGAGTCCTTCTCCATCAATACTCCCTTCCCCAGGATGGATGCCAGGCTCTTACCGATGCCATTCTGCGTGGCTCTGCCAGCGCTGTCTGTGACGGCTCTTATGATCCCGTTCTCCTCCGTGGTACATCTTCCTTCATCCTTTCCCCCAACACCTCCACCAAGTCTCCCTCCTTGTTCCTCACTGGATCTAACCTTGTCAGTGGCTCCCCTGAAGATCAGTCTTCCTACCGCAGTGAATTGGCTGGCATCATTGGTGTCCTCACCTGCTGTATGGCTCTGGTGGACCTATATGATGTAACCTCCGGCTCACTCACCATTGCCCTTGATGGGGATACGGCTCTTCAACAGGCTCAGGGCACCTGGCCCTTGTCTATCTCTCAGAAATCTTTTGACAATGTCTATGTCATTCGCAATATGCTCTCTGCTCTTCCAATCACTGTCACCTTCAAGTGGGTTCAGGGTCATCAAGAGGGTCTTTCTCTTGACTGGTGGGCGCTTCGCAATCATCAAGTTGATGGCATGGCCAAGGCATTTCTATCCATGAATCGTTCTTCTCCTTACCACTATCCCCGACTTGTGTTTGAGCCCTGGGCTCTCTCACAGAAGGGTCTCAAATGCTCTCGCTTTGACAGAGATGCCTTGCACATTCTTATTTCAGGTCCCCCACTTCTTCACTATTGGCAAACTCACCACGACATCTCCATTCCACCACAAGTCTCCGATTCTATCCATTGGTGTGCCCATCACTCTGCTTTCAAGCGCCTCCCTCCTGGTATGCAGCATTGGTTTGTCAAATTTGCTTCTGGTTGTATTGGTGTTGGCAATCAGCTACTTCATTACCAGCACCAGGATCACTCCCGATGCCCTCTGTGTGCCCAAGATGAGGAAAAGGTTTCCCATGTTCTTTCATGTGCCGACCCCGGGGCTGTCCAGCACTGCTTGTCTTCCTTTCGGGGCCCTTTGCAACAGCGCCTTACTTCTGAGCTTACAGACCCTTCACTGGCTCTTGCCATTGTGGATGTTACCACTAGGGTCCGTCAAGGTAGGCGTATCCACCCTTCCTCATACTCCCCTGATATTGCATCTGCTATAAGGGCTCAGCGTCGGATTGGCTGGCACAACTGGTTCCTTGGGAGGTGGACACCCCTCTGGCATCAGATTCAGGCTGACTATTATTCTTCAATTGGTAGTAAGCGTTCTCCTCGTAGATGGGCCACTGCAGTGATTCATCAATTTTTCCTCACTTGTTGGGATCTCTGGACGTACCGAAACCAACGGCTCCATGGCACTGGAGGGTTGCTTGAGTCAGAACAACACCAATCTCTCAATGCTTCCATCTCATCTGAATTGGCCATTGGCTTCGCTGGTGCACTGCCTCAATCTCACTCCCTCCTCCAGATCCCCCTCCAAGTGCTCCGTGGTTACACTCTTACCGCCAAGCGTCAATGGCTTGCGACCATCCAGCTTGCCAGGAGACACTATGCAGTCCCTCTCCCTTCCCAGCAGCCGTATCGCCAGGAGGCTGCCTTGATGAGGGCTTGGCTGAATGGATCCTAATGGATGGGCCAAACTTTTCACCCAGCGCTTTCCCCAGTACCTTTCCCAGTGTCTCCCCCACTGCAGCCCACATCGCTACAGTGTTTCACCAAGTACTGCTCCCAGTGTCTCACCAGGTTCTGCACCCCTCGCTGATTCCAGTTTCTCACCAGGTACAAGCTGCATCAAGTTTGGCTTCTGGTGCTGCTTCCAATATATCTCCATCTTCTGCACCCCAGTGCTTCCCCCAGTGTATGACCCGGTTCTGCACCCACCAGTGCTGCTCCTTGTGCTGCATCCAGTGTGGTTCCTGGCACTGTCCCCAGCGCTGCTCCCACTGTATCACCACCTTCCGCACCCAGGGTGCTCCACCCGGTGCCCTTCCTAGTTCTTCCCCCAGTTACCCACCTCTGCCCACCCTGCGGCTCCCAGTATTTTACCCTTCCTCCTGCCTGTTTGTTGGTAGCTGCTCCCAGTTCGGATTATGCTACCGGTATCCTTCAACAGTTTTCACTTGTACTCTCCCTGCTTGCTTTCAGGATTCGTTTGACAAATTTGTCGTTCTACAACTTGGGGCTTAAACTCTCTTTGATTGAGGCGACGTTAAAGTCTGGATACAGACTGAGTAGTTTAGATCCACCTTCAGTGGTTAAAGTTACTTAAATACGTATATTATTATTATTATCATTCAGATTGATGATTTCATGCAAAGATGGTGGTTGAGGGGCTTCCTGAGCAGTATCGAAGTTAACATCAGCACCATTAGGGTGATCTTCTTTGTTGTCTTCACAATCTATGTTGTTGGTAGAATTGTGATCATTGTTTTTGTTTTCGTTTACGTTTACGTCATCGTCATCGTCATCATCATCCTTGTCATTGGCATTGTCGATATCATTATTCAGTGGGAATGCCTCTTCATCTTGAACAGCAGAAACAGCCATGTAAGATTCAATGGCATTCCGATCCATTGGCGGTAAAAAGGCATCATGTACAATCTGTCGGTTTAGAACAGAATCAAAGCCCCTGGCTGATTGACTTGTGACGGTGGGGTGGGAGAGATGGAAGGGGGAACAGATGGACCGTTTTGTGTCATAGTCATCCCAAAATCTGACGGAGAATGTTGAACAGACAGCAAGGTAGGCTGCACTTTGACAGAGGTGGAGAACTTATAGATCTTTCGTTTAATTGGACCCTCACTTTTGTATAGGTTGCAGCATTGGATATTGTAGCTGAGATGTTTTCTTAGGCCGTACGAGACATATTTCAAGGTATTGCACTATTTTGACCCAGATTTGTATCCGAAAAACTTCTTGGATTTTTTGCCTTTCTTATCCCAGCAACCATGGCAGTAGAATAGAAGAGGGGTTTTGATAGCAGTAGGCATGATGTTGCTGAGTTGTTTGAAGGAAAATATCAGTAGAATGGGTCAAAAGGACGAAGGTCGAAATGATGGATCGTCGAAAAGAAAAAATTAAATGTATTATTTTGTGTGTGGTGATGTGTTTTCTTGTACAGTAGATTTCCTTACTACCATACTTCGATTTCAAAAATGGTCCGTACAGTAAATGCATTACTACTTAGTGATGATTGCAACATTCCTCGTACAATATGTTTAGTAGTGCACAGTACAGTCAACTTCTTAAGAGGGATAATACACAACGCCGGACGGGTCAATCCCATCAGTTCTTCCATACATGGAAATGGAAATCGAAATGGGAATCATTGGCCGGCGCGTCACTTCTTCCATACAGTACATGGAAATGGGAATCCAAATGGGAATCGTGAGCCAGTGGGTTGATCCCCATCAAGTTGATTCCGACTTTCATGTACCCGTAAAACCAACTTCGCACTTTTGCATGAGTTATTACTAGTAGTTACTAGTAATACATTATTTTCACTAGTACTTCTTCATTATAATTCATTATTTCATTTTCTTTCCAAGCTGCAAAACAAAAACCAACATGCTAGGTGTTACTACTAACTAATCTTTGAATCCACAATCTACTCTACTGATCCTACTAATCCTAATCTTCCAATCAACAATCGAACCAACCATGGAGGTAATTTCCAAACAAGAACAGCTTCTTCGGGATCTTCTAGCCAAAGTCAAACAAGAACACCGAGCCAAAATCGAACAAGAACACCGGCAACTGATTGTTTATCACAAGCAAGAGATTGCTCGACACCAACAAGAGGTTCGTAAGATTCTTGCACAAGCCAGCAATCATCCAGTCGTTACCAATGTAATCATCGAGCCACCTAGCAATCATCCAGTTGTTCTGAATGTAACCATCAATCCACCTTCTGGGTTATTGAAGAAAAATTCGGATTTTGGTTGCGATTCCGACAAAGTAGCTTCTGAAATTACTACGGATCTTCCTGCCATTAAACTGGAACCAAAGCCTTGACTGTAATATCCCGCCTGGGGTGGATTTGAGTTGGAGTTGGAGTTGGGATTTGAGTTGGAGTTGGAGGGTTTGGGACGGAGCCTGTTATATGGTGACAACATGTTGAGAAGATGAAAATAGTCATTCGTGCATAAGTTTTACACAAAATAGTGCTTGTTACGAAAAGAATATGACATCCTTAACCTTAAAATTGTTATTTTATTTGAGGAGTGACAAGATATTGTCTCGAAAGTAAAAGTGTGCAATGTGCAAGGTTTTTTAGTAGACAGGCGAGCTCAGAAGGTAGGGAATTTTAAAAATAGGGTAGGGAATTTTGAAAATACCGCGCAATAGCCCGCGGGGGGTAGAGAAACAGTTCTTGGACGTACTTAACCCCAGATTACAACAATCCACTCCTTGGCGAGGAAGATAAGAGAAGAAGGGATCGTAAAACTCCTAGAATTGCAATTAAGAGATACAGCCAATCTCCTTTTATTTCTCTGTACCAATCTGGCAACGATCAAGCCCTTCTAAATTGCTGCGGCGTCGATCATGTAGTATTCAGGGAGCTCTTAGATCTATTCAACCTGCTCTATAATTCTTACACTGTTGATAAGAACACCGGAGTTATTCGACAGAAGAAGATTTGTTCGGCAACAAACCAATTCAATGCAATTGGGTGCCTTGCTCTTGTCCTATTCTGGTTCCAAACCAGAGGATTAGCAGCAAGAGCAGTTGCTCTAGCGTTTGGATTAACAGCTTCTCCTATGTACAGATGGCTGAAATTTGGACGGAAGCTCCTTCTTCTGCATTACAACACCATCCTGCTGCAAAAGTTTGTTTGCCAAATGAAGAAGAGATTCAACAATACGTCCATGCTATTGCTGCAAAGTATCCTGTGTTAGCACCTTACAGAGTGTGGAGTGCCTGTGATGGCCTCAAACTCCATATCCAACAGTCTGGTAACTGGATGAAGCAAAACCAATACTACAATGGTTGGACTTGTGGGACATACGTCAACAGTGTTTTCATCTTTGCTCCGGACGGCAGGATTCGGGGCTGCATCTTGAATGATTCAGGTTGTTGGCATAATAGTACTCAAGCCGACTATGGGCTCTATGAAAAGATGGAGCTCATGTATGATAAATACCTAGCAAAGCTTATTGTCGATTCAGCTTTCAAACTGTCTAGAAAGCCATACCTTATGCGGAGTTCCCAACATGATCCTTTCAATGCAGCAGCTCTTGTTATAGTGAATCGCGCTGCTACCAGCGTCCGGCAGCTCTCTGAATGGGGAATGCGACAGATCGAAGGGGGATTTTCCCAGATAAAGGACAGCATTCTCTTGGAGGAAACAGGAGACAGGAAGATTATTCTGAAGCTCCTTGTTTGTCTCTACAACTTCCAGACAGCTAAAATTGGAATCAACACCATACTCAACACCTACTACATGAGTCAGACTGAAGGTTTCTTCTCGTACAATTTGGTACCAACAGAAACTGCAAACGATGTATTCCATCCGATCGATTAGTAGCGCAAATTAGATGATAATGGATACTAGTAGTTACGAATTAGCGAAACAAATTCTTCGTAGTCGATAGAGCAGTCAACAACACGTCGGCACCTCTACTGTAGTCGATCAATTTGATCAATCGATCACAGTTGATCGATTAGTAGTCGTATTTAGAGCAGCCGACAACACGTTCGAATAATTTTGCTCCATCGCACCTCTAGTGGTTTTGGATCCCTCTTGTAAGGGGTTGCAATAGAGTTTTTCTATTGCCTGCTTTGTAGCCTAAGTTTCTGTCTGGAGCAACGGTGGTATTGTTGTTGAGTTTAACTAATAATTGATTCCTTTATTTTAACTAAGTAAGTAAGTATCTAACTAACTAACTAATATCAATCGATTATCATTCCTCCAAATTGCTTTCGTCGCTGTCGTCGTCGGCACACGAGAGTCGAAGGTGTTCCAGTTTTCTTTTGAGCTTCCTGTTGGCAGTATTTGCACCACCACTAGCAAGTTGACCAATGAGTACCTGAAACAACACCTTCCTCCCTTGATCTGCCACCTTCTTCTCTTCATTGGCCTTGTCCTGTCATCGTTGCTGGAGTTCAAAGGCCGCTTGATGGGATCTTTGCTGGAGTTCCAATGCCGCTCGATGGGATTCCAATGCCTGCAGATGAAGCTTTCAATCCTCTCGTCCCTCTCTCAATGCTGCAGCAATCACACTCATCAAATGTGTGTCCTTCTCTGCTTTGCGATTGTAAGCTCTCTTCTTGTTAGTGCTGACACCACCACTAATGGTACTGGTAGGAGTGAGCTCCGTTGCTGCTTCATCGATTTGTGTTGGTTGAGTTGGTTGACGAAGTAGAAGTGGGGGATGGTTGTCCTCCATTCCTTGAGTCGTTTCTTGAGTCAATTGAGTTGTTGCTTGAGTTGGTTGAGTCGGTTGAGTTGGTTGAGTTGGTTGACAAAGTGGAAGTGGTGGAAGATCAATATCCTCCGTTCAAAGGGGAGGATCGGACGGCTCGTCATCAGCAGGGACAAACTCCGCTGTTTCAAGATCAAACGTTTCTTCTCCATCAATAATGGAGGCTCTATCACCAATCAGATACTTGATTTCCTTGGCTTGTTTAACATCCCATTTCTGAATTGGATCACCAGTTGGCATCCTCTTCCGGTACAAACGAATGTATTTTTTTCTGATTGAATCAGTGTCCCTACCAGGATATTTTTCAGTGTGTAGGCTTGTAACAGCGTCCCACTCTTCTGGGCCAATTGGTAGGATACTTCTCATGCATCTGAACAAGTGCTCCAACTTGGGCTTTGTGTAGTTGGCAATGCCGGCTTTCCTTCCACTGCTGCCAGTCAGTGCAGCAGTCGGTGCAGCAGTCGGCGCCATGTTGATTATTATGATGGATGGTATCCAAAGTATTTGTGAGGGGACCGCAGATTGCTGAATTGATTCATCTTCATCTTCTTCTTTGTCTTCCGATGAATCGTCTAATAAACAAGCAAGAGCAACGAGAGCGATTGTAGTGAAGGGGTAGAAGGACATTCTTGTCCTGAGTCAGCGCTCGAAAGAAAAGAAAGTGTTGAAGTGCTGGAGAGACAAGTCGTACTGTTCTTGCTGTTCGTCTTTCTTTCCGGACTTTCTTTTCCTCTTTCCGGACTGCAATTTTTCTTTTGCAATTTTTTAGCTCAGCAAAATTAGTGATGATCACCAAAAAAGCGTGCCCGGCAAAAGAGGTGCAAGAGGTGCACACGATTGATTCAGACTGAAATGTTTGATTTTAAGATTCCGTTGAAATCTATTCGTCCGATAACTGTCACACGACCCCACGCGACCCCTCGCAAGCCCTATTTTCAGAAAATCGACCCTGCGTTTGTTATGCGCAAGGGTATTTTTTTAAATTCACAATTTTAGTGGTAAAGATTTTCGACCCCCCTCAGGTTGTGACCAAAATTCTCCCCAAAGACTCAAAATGTCCATTGATCTCTCCATTTTGACTGAATTGATTTAAAAAATCTACTTTGCACTTCCACACTTTCTAACCTTATCCCAAGATATGAAATAAATTTACTTTCAGGAGTGTTAGTTTGCTATTTTTCCGCGTTGTTTTCTACGGTATGTCACGTCGTGTCTTCTTTCATACCATCGTGCCTTTTAATGCTCGCTTCGATAGCATCATGCTCGTCTTAACGAATTTTCGTAGAACTCTACAGCACTAACTTCCTCCTACACGACTTCACCACCATTCTTTCTTTTATTTTGTTTCCAAAAATCCTTTTTTCTTAGATATGTGTCCGGGTGTATTATGATAGTACTAGTAGTAGTAGTAATGTAGGTATGATAGTATCAATTTCTGTTTGAGTGGTGAAACGATTTTTTGTACAATTCATGTCAACAATCATGGAACGGCGTTTCAGAATTCAGTCACCGGAATGGCATTTCATGCTTTTGTGTTCGAATCATGTTTAAATTTGAAATCTCGGTGCCAAACAACTTCCTAACCTTAACCCAAGATATGAAATAAAATTATTTTCCGAAGTGTTTGTTTGCTACTTCGTACTAGTACTATGTTTCTGCCTTGTTTCTCTGTCACGACGTTTCTTTTTTCATACCATCATGCCTTTTCATGCTCGTTCCGATAGCATCATGCTCATTTTCATCATGTTCCTTTAACACCCCCATCGAAACCATTTCTCCCCCTCCCTTCTTCCATTAGAAGAACATGTCACAACCTAGTAAAAATTGCCATCACTTTAAGAGTGGTTGTTATACCAAAATTCCCAAATCATTTTTATGTCGTAGCTGCCTGACCTGTAAGGACAAATCGAAGACATTCATCGGAAGCAGACAAGATTCGTCTACACACAAATCATACCGATATGTATCACGAGGCCTTTCACGTCACCTTGATTCAATATCTTTTTGCCGTGATTTCTATTTAAAGCATAACCTAATGGAATTTTCATCATCTGCCAAAGAAGAAACCACTAGTACAGTTCGTCATTCACCTACACAATATGGCCTGACATTGACGAAGAATGGTCCAATCGTTCCTTCCGCTTCTGTTGCTGCCGCTCACACTAACAAGGCATCCTCAAACGAAACGTTCAACTCTGTTCTAAACAGTCAGGTAGTACACAACTTATTTGTTCCACCAATGGATAGAAATGTAATGGAATCACAGTTGTTTCCTTCAGAAGACAACAGCAACAACGATGGCATGGTTATTCATGAAGACAATTGCCTTCCTATTCAGAACGATAATGGTATGGATGCTTCGGAACCCACCGCATCCCAACCAAACATCAATGAAAAAGAGGAATTGATCCGATCTCATCTTTCTTTTTCACCTACCAATAGGCTCATTGCTGAAATAAAGCTCATGAATCTAATGACGAAACACAAGTTACCTCTAAACACATTCAAATCTATTTTTCAATGGGCAAACGAATGTCAAACTATTCATGGTGTTGACTTTAGCTCTATCTACCCCCGCCATCGAGAAGCCATATTTAGTGAAATCAAGTCCAATTTGGGTATTTCAGAGACCAAGTTTGAGCCACACATAATTAACTGGTTACCTTGCAATTTACCCACCCAAATATTTGTTCGATCCTTCCCAGACGCACTTCATTCCCTTCTGACCAATAAGGAGTTGATGCAAGAAACCAATTTGTCTTTTCCGAATGTCGAGACTCCTCTTTCACCTGAAAACAACCCACCACTCACCAATGAAACATACATAACAGAACTACACCACGGCTCTTGGTGGACGGAATCGTGGAAGCAGATCTGCAATGAAAATGATGAAATCCTTGTTCCGATCATTTTCTACATGGATGGAATCAGCTTGGATGCACATGGCAGTCTGTCACTCACTCCTCTCAACATGACTCTTGGTATTTTCAATACTGAAGCAAGAAAACGACCTGACGCTTGGACCACAATTTATTTTCATCCCGACACTGAAATTGAGAGCATAAGACACACGAAAAAAACCACGGCGAAAGATAATATTCAAAATCTACACACCGCGCTTGCATCGGCTTTGCAATCTTTCAAGGAAGTATGTGAAATGCAGGGCGGGTTGGAGTGGGATTATCTTATGGCCGATTGCATTCAGTGTTGTACGACTAACAACCTCATTCATCACAGTTGTTTCAAGGTTGACAAATTTGGACATTTTACGTAAACAAAGCTGCATTTCCTTCACAATGTGTAGGGCTTTCTGTTCAATGTGGTCTTGTGTTTTTGGTTCCACATTCTTGTTGAAAACATACACACCATTTCCCGATTTCAATCGATTTGGTCTCATCCCAATAATACCATATCCACTGTTTACACTGTCACCTTTGGTTCCTTGGCCTATTTTGGGTTTAGATTGAACAATTTCCGCAGCAAATGTTCTTGTAATTTCTATATTTTTGGGAGTACCCAGGCGTTGTTTTGCACATTTTTTGGAACCTTTTGCAAAGATTCTCAATGATGGTTCTGATTCGGCGACTGCTAAAAGCAACTTATCGTCGTTACTATCCAATGTCATGAAACTATCAATAGACACCGCCTCTTCCGATGTGTATTCCCTTTCTCCAATTGTTTTAAAACCCCATCGTGTTTCCATGAATTTACCTCGAAACTCATTCTTGTGAACTGTTTTCAATGCTATTTGCTCGACATGTTGTACAATTTCCTTCATACTTTTACGCTTCTTGTGTTTTATCTCCGACAAGTGTTTGTAAGTCTGGTGGATTGTTGATGATGACGTTTCTCTGTTTTTGAGAAATTTTGATTTCATTCTCTTTCTCTCTGTCTTCCCCTGTTTCCTCTTTGATTTTTGCTTCATTGATTTTGTTGCCAATTGCTTTGTTGTTGTAGTCAATCCCATTGCACCGGGTGCCTTTCTTGTGTGACCGTTGCCGGACTCTTTGCAGATAAGATGTTTGAGGAAGACAATGAATCGATTTGCCCATGGAGTGCGTTTCCGGGTCAAGTTTGTGGAACGGCGTTTCAGATTCAGTTGTCGGGAACGGCATTTGTGACTTTTGTGGCCGCTTCGAATGTTCCCACCTGTTGATATCGCTGCCGCTGTTGGTTAGTTCGTTCCCGGTTTCGTCCGCTTGAAAATCCACAGAATCTCTGTAGTGGCGTTTCTGGGTCAAGTTTGTGGAACGGCATTTCAGATTGAGTTGTCTGGAACGGCAATTCTGACTTGAACGTCTGGTGTATTGGCGTTTCTTGGTCAAGTTACTGGAACGGCGTTTCAGATTGAGTTCTCTGGAACGGCAATTCTGACTTCAACGTTTGCTGTATTGCTTGCGTTTCCGGGTCAAGATTCTGGAACGGCGTTTCAGATTGAGTTGTCTGGAACGGCAATTCTGATTTGAACGTCTGGTGTATTGGCGTTTCTGGGTCAAGATTCTGTAATGGCGTTTCGGATTTACTATTCTGGAACGGTAATTCTGTCTGTATTGGGGTTTCAGAATGAGTTGTTTGGAACCGCAATTCTTACCTTTGCGGGCGGTTGGATTCTTCCCTATTGCTGCTGTTGCTATTGGTGTTGCCGCTTGCTGCTGTTGCTGGCGCTGTTGTTGGTATCGCTTCCGCTGTTGGTTTGATGGTTCCGGGTTGCGGCCGCTTGGATCGTTCTCGCTTGCTGCTTTTGCTATCGCTGTCGCTAGGTTTCCGGTTGCTGTTGTTGCTCTCTGTCGTTGCCGTAGTCTACGATTGTATTCGAGTTTATCATGATATGTGAATTGAACCAAATGGGTAAGTATCTATGGATGTGCTACATTGAGTAAATAATAACAAAAGAATAGTATAATCTACATGTCACTAACCTACACTGTTGGCCTCCTTTTGTTGTTGCGTTCAATTCGTCCGATCAAATTGTTACGATCCTGCGTCCGCCTTGTCCGACGTTGTCTCCAATTGATTGTTCTACTGGTGATCCGTACCTATGAAAATAAGAAGGAGGGAAACACAAGTAAGGAAGACATCATGAGCAATGCAGGATGTAGGCATCATTTTCCCTCTATCTTACGTTGTTGTTTTTTCCGCCTTCGACCCAGTGTTGCCTTCCGATCCGTTGTTTCCAATAGGGTCCTATGAAAATAGCAAAGTAGAAAAAGGAGGAAATACATTCTTATCAGCAATGCAGGTGGCATTGTAATCATTGCCTATCTCTCCCATTTGTACCCTTCTTGCTTGTTCTTACAATAGTTGTTCGCCGTACCTCCGTCCGTTGTTCCGATATTTTGTTCCGAATCGTTCTCTCAAACTACAGGGGAAAATTGTCGGTCGAATTGTTGTTGCCGATACGGTGTTCAATCTTACTCCTTTCTCACGAAAAACTGGATCTTTATCCTGTTGATATATCTACGCAATGGATGCAGATTCATTGATTTCAAGACGTATATGTAAGGCTGCAGTCCAAACAATATCTATCCAGCAATTCCTCTACAGTCCAATGCCGTCCAATTCTTTTTCCAGCAAAGGCAGTTTATTCGGATTAAAATATCTCGAGCCTGAATTCCCTGCATAATAGTGACCATTGCTGATCAGTTAAGTGGGATCCCGCGTTCTCGGACGGAGTGCTTTGTCGTACAAGTACGGTAAACCAACTCTGCTCAAGATAAGTTTGGTAAGATGATTATGAAGGGAAACAGTATTTTTTGACTCGAAAAGAAAAAAAATTCACGCTGTAAAATCACACTGTAAAATAACACTGTAAAATCACCACACTGTAAAATCACAGTGTAAAATCAGTTCGAAAAAAAATGTTTTCACTCTGTGTGTGTGTGTGTGTGGCCATGTGTGTTCCAAACAAAGAATCGAGACTTACTAACCTGTCAGATCTACCGCTGTAAATCTAGAACAATGAAGAATAAATCCATTTACTTATTTAAAAATAAGAACATTAAGTAAATAAATCTCCACCCGCGCTATTTTTGAATAGAGAACAATAAAAAGTAGTGCAATGAGTTTTATTGTTAACGTTCTCAACTTGTGATGCAGTGAGAACTTTTATGTACCGGTGAGGTTGTACTTCTTAACAACAACACATGTGTGCCGGTGATCTTACTGGTAATGAATTTGCCTAGTTTTGTCCACCAGTATTCTATGACAGTAGTAGCTACGTAGACAGAAACCTTTGTGTATAGGTATAATACGATAGTAGTATACGTAGTAGTACTAATGTACGTATGATAATACTAATGACTTCTGTTTCGGTTGTGAAGGGTGATTTTGTATAATTCATGCCATCAATCATGGAACGGCGTTTCAGAATTCAGTCACCGGAACGGCGTTTCAGGCTTTGTGTTTGGATCATGTTCCAATTTGCAATTTCGAATCATGTTTCAATTTCAAATCTCAAAATGAAGTACTACATATGGTTTGGTGGTGAAACGGTTTCTTGGACAATTCATGTCAACAGTCATGGAACGGCGTTGCAAAGTTTGAGTTCCATTTTGGTTTCAATTGCAAATCACCAAATTACTGGGTTTTAAACTATTTGTCGGAAAATCTTAACATACATTACCGTATCTCAAAATGGATGATCGGTGTTTCGTATCGTTGTGGTTTGTTTTGGTAACGTTTTCACTTTTCGTTTGCAACGGCGTTGCAGGCTGTACCATTTGTTTACCGTAAAAGTGGAAATATTTGTACATTGTTGCGTGATGTTTGTTTGTCGTTAGAGTCGCTGAGGTTTGAAGTTGAGTCGACTCTGTTTTCCGTAACCTCATTTACAAATCTCTTGATATGCGACAAAAAAAACACTTGTAGCAACTAAGATTGCTTTTCACACAATTTTATTTCGTTGTTCTCTAAATTAGCAATCAAACAATGCCGAGACTTACAAGAAGTGGCGCTAAACGTATTGCTAATTCAACACTAGATGAAGTCACAGATGCAGCCGCAACTCCAACCAACAACGTAGCCAACGCAAATGCAGCGCCAGAAGTCAACGGTACTCCATCATCTACTCCACCACGAGATGAAGGGGCAGCCATAGACCAAGACAGACCTTCAGGTAATACCCCAACAACGTTGTTTGCAAACGATCCAAAAGCTCATCCGGTCAGTCAAGGGCGTGCAGTCGATAAACCGAGGAAGAGGAAACACAAAAAATCGAAAAGACCATCACAGAATAAGAAAAGAAGTCATGTGGTAGAAATACCAGCAGTGGTTCCCGAAACACCACATCAAGCAGTCACAGGTGCTGCTCAACCTTCGTTGTCTTCGGGAAATGTAGGCGGTCGAAGTTTGTCATTGGAATTATTTGATGATGACTCCCAATACAAGGATCACACGGATGCAATGAAAAGACGTGTCGAAGCTTGTCTGAAGCAACAGGGTCCTAACGGATTCTCTGAGAATATTTTGACGGACGAACTCATCACTGCCGTCAGTCGTGACATCGAATCTGTCTTCCGCCATCTCATGAACAAGGTTTTCATTGTTACTAAACTGTCTTCTTCCGGAACCCGTCCTGACTTCAGAGAGCAAGAAACGTCAGACAAACCATCCTCGGGTCCTATACCAAGGGTTGTTGACGTGATGGTAAATCTTTTCCTACGTGACTCCGGGTTGCAGTTGACAAAGAAGGTCTGTATCTTGAATGCAAAGGAACTGACAACTCGTTTCAAGGAGTACAAAATGAAAGAAAAATGGAACTCCTTCCAGTCAGCCCTCAACTCCGTTATCAAAATCGATGAAAATACCACGGAAGGCGAAACACAATTCACCCGGGTTCAAGGACAAGACTAAGTATCGGAAGGCACGTCGCATTCTGTCTGGGCAAAGAATGTGGTTAACTACGACACCATACTGAAGTACATGAAAGTTTATTTAAGCTTACTGCGTTGGTACGTACGTTGTGTCCAATTCCCCCTGCGCCTTCACCTGAAAAAGAAGGACCGTTTTTCAATCATAGATTTAAAGACGATGTAAAGAAAGGGAAGCTATACGTCCGGCAGATGGTCTCGTTCTTTGAAGGTCTTTCCTTTAACCGCGCATTGAGGCATTTTCTTTCCTCTAGTCACTCCTTTGATGATTTGGTGAAAGAAATCAATTCTATTAGGGGTAACGAAGTTGTTGGTGGACCAATAAGAGATGGTGTCGCAGCAGTCGAGATAGTGCCCTTGACTGATTCCCAAAAATACCTCAAGTTGGAATGGCCCTCCGACGTGTCCAAGATCCCCCTTGCGTTTCAAAAGGTCCTCATGTATTTGTGGGTATGCTTCCAACGACAGAAGGCCAGAATTTTTGAAGAACTCAGCCTTCACCACTTCCCCGATGAGTCATTACTACATGACAATGTGTACAACAAACTATTGCCCAATCTCTATGAGTCTTCGTTTTTGGTTGGAAAATACACAATACAAGGAGTGGACAATAAGGTGGGGATTATTCGATTCAACCTGTTATCTTCTCTTCACTTTTGCAAGATTATGGAGCACCAGAAAACTCTTAACCAGTTCTACAGAGTAGGCGTTGACTTTGCCAAACAATTGGTCACTCTTTCTACTGAAAAGAAAACGGCCGAACGTGACATATTTGTGGACGATTACAATCCTGAGGACGAAGTTCACATGAAGACATTGTTGCAACATTACCTCCTGAGTTTGTCCTGTGTTGACAATGTTGTTTCGACGCAAGACCAACTTGAAGAGGTGAATCTTGTTTGCGACGAAGTGCTCGACTATGTTCTAACATCTAGTTTGTTACGTGATGCTGAAGGTGCACGTGTTTCGGTTAGTAGGGATATGGTTTCAAAGGAAATAATGAAGGCTCTACTTCGCCGCGTTGAAAAAACCTCTTTTAACGTTGACCATGCACATGACCGACTGGACAATTTGTTGCAAGAAGAGCGAATGTCTTTGTCATCGCGCTCTAATCCAGGTGAACCTCACCGCAAAGATTGGTTATTCATTTTCACCAGTGACGGTACTCGATCCGTTCAATTTGAAGAACCAAGTCCGCCAGAGCTTGTGAGAGGTAAGGAAAGTCGACATACTTACCCTATCGCAAAAGAGGACTACAGCTTATCCGTCACAAGGTTCCTTAATTTTGATGAGAACTGCACGTACACGTTGGAGGATCGATTGTTCTGGGAACACACGAGATTCGTATTCCGCGAGATTTTCATCACACGACGGGAAATAGTACTCGGAGGTTCCAACTTTTTTTAGAGGTCTTTGCGGTTTCTGACAACTTACAGTTATCTACCTGAAGGGGGAAAATTGTTCGTCCCCTTGACACAGGAACTTGTGTGTTCGGTTTTCACTCACAAAAAACACCTGTTTTTAGGAAACTTGCAAGTAAGTTTTGTTTCACGAGAGGATGAAAAGACTTTACAATCCGATGGCGACTCATTGATCAAACTATTTGAAAAAATCGAGGTACCCAATAGTAAGAGTTACAAAGCTACCGACATTGCAAAGTGGGACTGCATGAAGAAACACTTGAAGAAGTTCGAGAAGTTCATTGACGAGAATGATACGTATTCCGTACGATGGATAGTGTTCACTAACACAGAGATCCATGAACAGGAATCATTCTTTCGATTTCCTTGGGAAGGCAAATCGACCGACAGCTCTAGTGATACCTCAATTGATGGAGGTAACACAAACAATGATGATGAAGAACAAGAAGATGTAGAAGTAGTAAACGGCAACGTACCTCCAACAGAAACAAACGCAGTTAAAGAGAACGCATCAACGGCGTCGAAGAAGAAGTCGTTCCTCAGGAAACCAAAAAAACGCAACAAGACTGCATCAGACGAATCCAATGGAGAGCCAAAGTACAAGGAGAGGAAGGTTTCTCCAAACCTGGGCCACGTTGAAGATCTTGGATACCTTCTGCAAGTTCCTCGCCCAAAACCAGCCAAAGTAATAAGACAGAAGCGCTCCGGAAACGTGAAGGTGTTGTTTGCAGATCCTGACCCGGTGATCTCGTATCCTAAATTTGCAATTGGTAGTGAGATGACAATCACAGGTTTGCCAGCACCTGGAACTGGTGTTGTGAAAAGTTATAGAACACAAGAGCAAAGAGGGCATAAGCGGGAAAGAAGTTATCATATTACGGTGCACAAGAAACTACCGGATGGTACAACAGTGAAGCGCGCAACCTGGTTCCCTTACAACTGTGTGGGGTCGGATAAACCACAGTTCACCAAGTTGTTGGATGTATTCAAATAATGAAACTACGCTGTAGAACACAAGAGCAAAGAGGGCCTAAGCGGGAAAGAAGTTATCATATTACTACAACGTCGTCACTAATAGTAGTTCTTCTTCTCCACATTGGATTCAGATTAACCAAAACATTATTGTGTACGTAAGAAATATTCAAAAGTAAAATAGAGTACCTACTACTACTACTAGTGGAGTAGTACTAAAACACGCAGTACTGGATCATTTGAATTGTTTCATATTAGTCTACTATTCTTACATGGTATTGTAGTAATACTGTAGTCATAGTACTAGTACTACATGGATGTTCATAGTGGTTAGTAGTTCAAAGTTTTAAGAAGATTGTTACCAATACTTGTAGTACTACTAATATTAGTAGTACCATCAATGCATTGTAACTCCAATCTAATAGTAATTTGCAATTACAAAATAGAAAATCTGACATTTACTGTGATTAGTCCATGAATATTGTTCCTGTTATGGGTGAAATGAATCATGCAGGAAACAGAAGTGAGTTATTATCTGTCATAGTTTGTGTGACACCACCTTGTACTGATAAGTGCATTTGGGTACTGGATTTGTAGGGGGAAAAAACAGTACTCTGCAATTAAAATATAGAAAATCCTATATTTCCTGGGATTGAACCACGAATATTGTTCCTATTATGGGGGACATGCACAAATCATGAAAGAAACAGAAGTGAGTTATCTTTCAAAGTTTGTGTGTCACCACGTAATGAGTGCATTTGGGTACTGGATTTGGAGGGAAAAAGCACAGTTATTTGCTATTATAAGATAGAAAATCTGAAATTTAGTGTGACTAGCCCATGAATATTGTTCCTGTTATGGGTTAGATGAAACATGAAAGAAACAGAAGTGAGTTATCTGTCATAGTTTATGTGTCATCATGTAATGAGTGCATTTGGGTCATGGATTTGGAGGAAAACACACAAATTTGCAACTAGAAAATAGAAAATCTGATATTTTGTGTGATTAGTCCATGAATATAGTTCCTGTTATGGATAAGTTGAATCATGAAAGAAACAGAAGTGAGTTATCTGTCATAGTTTGTGTGTCACCATCTACTTAGTGCATTTGGGTCCTGGATTTGGATGAAAAATACACACTAATTTGCAATTAGAAAATAGAAAATCAGATATTTTGTGTGATTAGTCCATGAAGGTTGTTCCTGTTGTGGGTGAGATGAATCATGAAAGAAACAGAAGTGAGTTATCTTGCATAGTTTTTGTGTCACCACCTAATAAGTGCATTTGGGTCCTAGATTTTGAGTATAAATACACAGTAATTTTCAATTAAAAAATAGAAAATCACATATTTCGTGTGATTGAACA
The DNA here is from genome assembly GCA_037355745.1 of Pseudo-nitzschia multiseries. NCBI lineage: Eukaryota > Bacillariophyta > Bacillariophyceae > Bacillariales > Bacillariaceae > Pseudo-nitzschia > Pseudo-nitzschia multiseries. The sequence continues at coordinate 8,294,617 of CM074787.1, read as the reverse complement.
ATAAATATTGTTCCTGTTATGGGTGAGATGAATCATGAAAGAAACAGAAGTGAGTTATCTGTCGTGATTTTGGTATCACCACCTAATGATTGCATTTGGTGACTGGATTGGGAAGAAAAATACACACTAATTTGCAATTACAAAATATAAAATCCCATATTTCGTGTGATTGAAGAATGAATATTGTTCCTGTTATGGGTTAGATGAAACATGAAAGAAACAGAAGTGAGTTATCTGTCATAGTTTATGTGTCATCATCTAATGAGTGCATTTGGGTGATGGATTTGGAGGAAAAATACACACAAATTTGCAACTAGAAAATAGAAAATCTGATATTTTGTGTGAGTAGTCCATGAATATTGTTCCTGTTATGGATAAGTTGAATCATGAAAGAAACAGAAGTGAGTTATCTGTCATAGTTTGTGTGTCACAATCTAATTAGTGCATTTGGGTCCTGGATTTGGAGGAAAAATACACACTAATTTGCAATTAGAAAATAGAAAATCTGATATTTTGTGTGATTAGTCCATGAAGGTTGTTCCTGTTATGGGTGAGATGAATCATGAAAGAAACAGAAGTGAGTTATCTGTCATAATTTGTGTGTCACCACCTCATAAGTGCATTTGTGTACTGGATTAGGAGTATAAATACACAGTAATTTGCTATTAAAAAATAGAAAATCACATCTTTCGTGTGATTGAACAATAAATATTGTTCCTGTTATGGGTTAGATGAAACATGAAAGAAACAGAAGTGAGTTATCTGTCATAGTTTATGTGTCATCATGTAATGAGTGCATTTGGGTCATGGATTTGGAGGAAAAATACACACTAATTTGCAATCAAAAAATATAAAATCCCATATTTCGTGTGATTGAACAATGAATATTGTTCTTGTTATGAGTGAGATGAATCATGAATGAAACAGAAGTGAGTTATCTTTCATAGTTTTTGTGTCACCACCTACTAATAAGTGCATTTGTGTACTGGATTTGGAGGATAAATACACAGTAATTTGCAATTAAACAATAGAAAATCCAATATTTCGTGTGATTGAACAATGAATATTGTTCCTGTTATGGGTGAGATGAATCATGAAAGAAACAGAAGGGAGTTATCTGTCGTGATTTGGGTATAAACACCTAATGATTGCATTTGGTGACTGGATTGGGAAGAAAAATACACACTAATTTGCAATTAAAAGTTCCAAAATCAGATTTTTTGTGTGATTGAACAATGAATAATGATAGTGTAATGGATAAGATGATTAATGAAAGAAACAGAAGTGACTTATCTGTCAAGGTGGTTTGTGTGTCACAACCTAATTAGTGCATTTGGTTACTGGTTTTGGACAAAAAATTACCAGGGAACAACAAAACTATTAAAACTTTCATAAAGACTAAAGTATCAGCCTTAGAATTGGCAATATACTTTCATACTCTAACCAATCCATAGAATGAACAGTATTCATCCTTAAAACAACAGAAAGTAACAAACAGTTGCACTCAACAAAACCTTAGAAGCAATCTTTATTTCTTAGGTTACTACTTGTTCATAGAAAAATAAAGAAATAGAACTAGTAGTAGGAACATAAAGTAAGGAGGGAAGTACTACGTAGGGACCGTTCTAAGGGGGAGTCGAACCACGAGACACAGTTACTTGAATATAACCAAATCATTGCGAGATGACGAAATTTACACCACTTAAAGTGCAGTAAGAATTATTCCTTCACAGATTACAACGAGTAATTGAACGAAAATACCTCGGTATTTGCCCAACGTAAATCATTATTACAACGAAGAGCAAAATGGAGAACATAACAACACAATCAGCGTACAAGAGGAAGCCATTGAAGCCTAGGTATCTTTTGGATTCGGCGGAGTACTGTGCAAGAATGACTGAGCTAAATGACGGTGACGAAAACAACGAGAATAATCCATTCTTATATCATTTTGAAACTGGGTTCAATGCGCTATGTGCCGAAAACGGCAACTTGGTACTCACAATACTTAATGGATGCAACAAGATAGACAACGTTAGAGATAGACTCGACAGCCCAAAAGGGCATTTCGATGAAGAAGAAGCTTTAGAAATTTGGGAACAATGCTTGAAGTACGTAACTGAGGACATATTTCCTTTCTACAAGGAAGGCGACACTGATGCCGTTGACCACGTATGGGCTTTGGGTATCATTGTGGCACACATTTTATGCGGTTATCCGGCATTGAAAGGAACGGAGGACATACAGTGCTACAACAACGTGGGTATTGGACGACCAGTACAATCAGGAGAACGAGAGAGGCTCAAACTCAATGGTCATACAGTTCCACCAAAAAAATGGAGTAACCTGACGCCGGAAGCCAGAAAACACATAAAGCAATGCATACATTTTCACCTGGGTAACCGTCCCTGTCTGACAACCCTTTGGTTAAACGAGTGGCGCACAATGACTGAAGAGGCAATCATTGAAAAAAACAGTATAATGCACATCAAAGAAACCGACGACGGAAAGGAACGAAACAAAGAAATGAAGATAAACAACAAGAATAAAAACAATTGGAATTCATTCATGAACAAAGCGAAAAAGCAGTCTAAGAAGAAAAAAAGAAAACTCAAACAATTTGCAAACAAAGAGAAAAGGGAGGAAGAGGATAGAAACGAGAGAAACATTGTGCACTGGCTACAACTTTACGAAAAATGTTGGAATTCACCGGAAGATTTAGAGGAATACAATAACTATCCCGTTCCTTGTGGTGCGTGGGGACGTGTGAAATAGTGCTAGTAACAAGCTTTACTATGGAAAAACTTACCCCTACTTACCACAAATACGTGCACAATCCTGTCCTAGTTAAATACGTAAATATAAAAATTAACTACTGTGAAAAACGTTAGTTACAAATGAAAAAGTCAGAATTGCCGTTCCAGAAAACTAAATCTGAAACGCAGTTCCAGAAATTTAAACCTAAAACGCTAATAAAGACGTTCTGTAAATTTTCCAAAACAGTGAATTGTTAGCTACAACACCATTCCAGACACACAACACGGAAACGCCGTGGCAAAAATCGTGCTGATTTTCCATTACAGGCTCATCAATGCAACTGGTTCCTTACAAATGAAGAAGTCAGAATTGAGATTCCAGACAACTCAATCAGGAACGCCGTTACAGAAACTTAACCTTAAAACGAAAATGCATACGTTGTGCGGATTTCCCCTAACAGAGAATTGTTGTCTCCAACACCTTTCCATACAATGTGCCTGTTTTCGGTTCTACAGATTTCAATATGAAGTGATGTGATACGGTACTCGTAGTAGGATGGGGAACATCAAAATAAATTGGTATCGTACAATCTAGTACCGTTACTAGTACTACTTGTTGGGAAATAGGAAGCGAATGTACGGAAGAAAAAAAATGGCGCGGCTAGGCAGACAGTTCTTTTTGGTTGGCCCGCGCTCACAAGCCCGCTTAGACAAAGACAAATGTATTGCAAATTGCTGAATTCGCACAATCGATCACAAAACAAGGCAGCATAAAAATTCACAAAATTGCCAAAAACACCAACAATTGAAAAATTTGAAATACAAGATGACGAAACAAAAATGGTCCAACCTACCCAAGGCAAAAATAACACGTCTCCAAGAAAAGAAAATAGCAGAAAAAGCAACCGCAGTCAGGGATGGAGACACTAGAGATAATACCAAAAATACAGGCATTACAAACATGTCCAGCGAGACGAACACAAACATTGCAGCAACACAAAAAGGCACCACCATGACGGAAAGAGAAAAACAACTAAAAAGGAAAGCGGAAAACATTAGCATCATGGACAGCAGCGACAGTGACAGTGAAAGTGACACTGACAGTGACACTGATTCGAGTTCGGTTAGTGAAGATAATGATGGGAGCTCCAAAAAGAATAAGGATACTAGAGAAAATACCAAAGAGAAAAAAAAACAAAAAACTACGGAGGGCGGACGACAGAAAAAGAAAAACGAGAACAAAAAAAATTAACAGAAATAGCGAATGAGGATCCGGATCTAGTACAGGATTGGATGAAAACGTGGAGCGAAGGTAAGAAGGGAGAGAATTCTAAAGAGAATGCTGCAAAAACTACCAACACGGTACCATTGAAAACAGTGCGGGGCGGCGATAGCAGTGATAAAGTGAGTACATTGAGTGGCGGAACTAGACATAGTATGGAAACGGAAACTATGAAACTATTGAAAACATATAAAGATACAATTGAAGGACAGGTGAGGGCATATGTGAAGAAGAAATGGTACGGTGGCCTGAAATTTATGACAACAAACACACTCTCCAATAAAATAATCGTGCAAGGAATCGATGAGTGTGTAATATCCTATCCAAAAGATATACCCATTAAGAAAATCTGTGAATACTTTCATAATGCAGTACCGAAAGCCCTGGCTAAATTGAGACACAATAATCAAACATTGGCTAGAAAAAATTGGTTTGGTAAGTGACGGCGTAATTGTTGAATCATCTGGAAATTATGGTACTTTCGACGTTCTTCAATATGTGCCTACGACAGACATACAACTAACCCAACCATACTATGATATCATACTGCCATTTGATGACATCACCGCAGTTGAGTGAAATGGCAAAAGTGCCGGCATCATTCCCTGGTACTGTAGCTCTAAATACGGACTCGATGGAAATTCTGGCGAAAGAGTACCGGCGATACGGAAATGCGGCAAATGAAGAATTTTATTATTTTGTGACAAGAATACTGTCTGCCATTAATCTGGGAAAGACTAACTTTAGGCTGAGGAAGACAAAGGATCTTATTAGTACCATCTTTAGTGTTACGGATGAGGCTTTTGCCCTAATGATAATTGACAACGAGTACAGAAATTGGGAAAAACAAAAGGAAATGAAACTTGATGGAACATACACGACACACAAAAAAACAAAATACATGAAAAAAAAATATTGCGATTCAAAAAGTGGAAGTGCAAATGGATGGGACAAAGAAGGACGGAAAGTGTTCACTAAATTGTGCAAGAAGATACAAACGTTAAGAGAAAATCCCGAAACGGGTATAAATTTGGAGAAAATGATGCTACAAAGATTCGACTCAGAAAGCAATCCTACCAGTACTGTGTCGAATAATGGTGGCACTGTTGCCAGTAGTCTTGCTGAAGAGGAAAGTGAGGATGAAAACTATATTGATCCGGCATGGAGACAATTGCTTGACGAAATGGAGGAAGTTTAGGCCTTGTTTTCAGAATCAATACTGTTCATTTTGTCAGTCCATTCACTAATTTGACGAGGGTTCGTTCTGTGTGACAAATACGATTAAATTGTACAGAAAGAAGTACTCGTACATATCATACATATTTTGCATACGATAGTACTACTAGGCAAATTCTTTACACGAATAATTCAACTGTAGTGGTAGGTAGTCGCAAGCGATGATAGTAAATTTCAAGGGTTGTTTGTTGCGAGCACAAATATTAAATTTTAAGGGTAGTGGGTAGCGAGCAATGGAGATACATTTTAAGGGTTGCGTGTCGCGAGCACTAATGTTAAATTTTACTGGTTGTGAGTCATGACGTTGCAAAATTCATTTTTGTAGATGTTATTCGCGAAGGTACGGGTAGGTGATATTAAAAATTAAAAATCAATATTCATGACCCAAGGAAAAAAATAATCGCGAACCAGGGATTGAGAGTTAGAAAAATGAGCATGATACGAAGCGACCGAATCACAGGGGGGGTTTGGTTGTGAGTCATGACCTTGCGTATTTAATTTTAGTAAATGTGATTCGCGAGCGTACGGGTAGGTTTTATTAAAAATTAATAATAATTATTCATGACCCAAGGAAAAAAATAAACGCGACCCACGTATTGAGAGTTAGAAAATTGGGCATGATACTGACCTAGTGAATCACAAGGGGGACTCGTGTTAAAATTACACACAAAAAGGGGTTGCAACAGTACCTTGCGACAAAAAAAAAAAGGGTCGCGTGACAGTTATCGGACGTTCTGTGTTAGTTAAGTTAATAAAAACTGTAAGACGGACACACCTCGACTGACAAATTTTATTAAGAAGTGGATACATCTATATAGAAAACACATACTTTTTATGTGTTTTTATATTCATTTTATTCGTTTTCATCTGATGGGAATCAGTCATTAGCAACTAAACTTGTATTCTTATTTTTCGTTACGAAAGTATGATACGCAGCTTACTCAAAGTACGTACGTAGCCTGTACCTACTCGTACTTTTTCTTGTAGCGTACATCGTACGAGTACGGTACTGGAAAAATTCAGTACTAAAAATTCTTCATTGCGCGGAATATAACGGCCATCTAGTCAGTTCTGTGCGCGAAAGTTATTTTATTCCGGTGGTCAAAACAAACAATTACTCGGAGTACATATTTTTTTGTCACGGTCGCGCATCGACGGAAGCTGTCAAGGCGCACCGCGCGAGTCGACGTTCAAAAGTGTTACGCTTTCGATGTCACAAAGTGCCCAGGATTCATCCAACGCGCACCCAAAACCTGAACTCTCACTAGGCTTTATCGTTTCCAACGCTCGTGAAATTTTGGCCATCACGAACCGTTTGTTGCGGTACCCAGGTCACCCACTCGTGCCGACAATTGCTCCACTAAACGGCTCGATTCCGGCTAATGTCACACAATTCAAAACACTGAGCTCATAACGACAGAAAGAGGATTATTAGACACAACAATTGAGAGGACTTGGTTTCGAATCAGTCCACAGATTTACACAGACAGGCACTCTTTGTATCAATTCGCTTTGTGAACTATGGTGGGATCGATGAAGCTATTAGTTGCAACCTTGTCCTTGGGACAGGTTAGCGGCCAAAGGCAAAAACTTCGCGGTAACACACACGCAGGAAATAGGAATGCAAATGAAAGACGAAAAATGCAAGGTGAGTACATTGATTGCACTTGAGAAAAGCAATCGGTCGTTGCGGAATCGAAGTTGAAACGCATCGGTGAATAATTGCTAATCCTGTCCTCGATATTTATCACGCACTAGTGTTCGCTTTTACTGACGAAAGTCAAGAGGCAACTTATGACGATTATTTCCAATTGCCAACGGACGTTGAATATGCCGGAGACCCTGGTTTGGACGACTACTTTGCAACGACCGGGTACGTACGATCTATTCCAAGTAAAAGATGCAGTCGATGGTAGTTCGGCCAATGTTTCTCGACATCGCTGATGACGAAATGTTTCTAACTCTTTTCTATTGTATCTCAGTTCTGGAAATGTATTCAACTGGCAAGGTTCTGGCAGCGGCGGCGGCGGCGGCGGCGGCAGCGGTGGCGGCAGCGGCGTCACGCCAAAAGGTGACAGCAAATCCGCAAAAACCTCGAAATTTGGTAAGGCTATTACTCAAGCCGAAACCGTTCTATTGCCTAAGGGGATGAAAGCCGACAAGGGTTCTCCCCCCCCACCCAAGGGTCCGCAACCCAAGTCTTCGAAGAGCGGGAAGGGTCTCAAGAGCATGAAAGCAGTGAAGACCGCAAAGGGTTCAATCGTTGGAGGCAACATGGGAGGTAACAGTGCTGCTTCTGCCAGTAGCAGTGCTGGCGACGACAGTCTCATCGATGATATTTTTGGAGAATCTCGGGTAGGAGGATCGTTCGTCCAAGCAGGATCAGGAACATCGTCGTACTCAGATTATTTCAGCTATGGCTCAAACACAGGTCGAACTGATACAGACGACTACTTTGCCCCAAAAACCAGAAGTGAGGTTGTTAGTGGAAGAAACTCTTTTGTTGAGACAGTGTCAGTTCCACAAGGAAGAAGTGAAACCACTGGATCTAAACAACAACGACGTACGTAAAAATAGTCAACAATCTTGACTGCAGGGAATATGATCGTTTGATGTATGTACACATATATTCTAACGTTTTTTTTTCCTTAAACTTTTTGTTCTCGCAGAATGGAACGATGATTACTTCCACGAGGATGAGTTGGTTGTCTTCCGACCCCGTCCAGCTGTTACCATTGGGGGCAGTGTCTTTATGGCCAACCCCCAAAGTCTCATTGCTCCGGTAGTTCCAGACGGAACAGGAGACACTCTTTCTATGGGTACCGAGTATCTTTTCAATGAAATGTTGGAGGACGCCTCGAATATCGTTTCACAGCTCGTTCCCGTGGAAGTCGACAGCGTGAGAGTTAACTTCCATGTTTCACTCGATGGATACTGCGACCGAATTGGACCTGCTGACCAAAACTCTGTTCAAGGTTACTGCTTCTTCACGTATACTTTCGTCGATCCAGCAACACAGCTGATCAGTGGAGCTTTCACGGCACAAGGTATCATTGTGAATTCTATTACTCCAGGACAGTTGACCGTGACTGGTGGTACCGGTATCATGACAGGGGCAACAGGACTTGTTGAAGTTCTCCCTGCATCAATTGATAGCTCTGTCCAACCACCCTTGTTGATCCAGCCTCCATCCAGTGCAGATCCATTTAACGGGGTTGCCGGCTGGGCACACTTTTTCGAATTCGACGTTGATGTCTTGTTCTTTCTTCCCGATCTCTACGCACCAAGCAGAACTTAATGCTGTTTATCTTTCTTTGTACAGGAAAAAATTGATATTTGTGTAACCGTCCTATAGAGTAATGTGGTTTTATTTCATGAGCTATTTTGGCCATGTTACCTGATTAAAAAATGATATAAGTTTAATACTTTTAAGTATTGTTTTCAATATGAAAAACAGGCGAATCTAATACTGGGGTGTGCCCAAATACCGCATGAGTTGTTTGACTTTAATTCAATCGAACACGCCCCTCTAATTGCCACCTCGAAGGGTTTAGAAAAACGTTCTGTTTACATCACCATGTGGCGCAAAAAACATAAATTACGCAGAATAAACCTCGATTAGGAAGTGGATTCCCTACATTCAACCGGAAAATACGATGGGAGCAAGAAAAGTAGAGAAATAACAGGGAATCAGGAATAAAGCAGCCAAGCACGCATAAAGCTTTCCCCCCTGATGAGAGGAGTCAAAGCTCAGCAGTATAATCTCATCCGAATCCTAGTCACTAGAAGCAAAGGCTGGAGCCACAATGCGCCGTAGTGTAAATTCATAATTCTATCAAACAATTGAGAAATCAAACACGCGGGTTCCATCTTCCATTTCATCGCAATTTGTATCGTGCACACCAATGAAGTCGGATTACACTCGGTACTATGTAGCAACGTAACCTTACTTCGTATTTGTCCTACGTTGTCGCAATACGAACTCCTACGTACCCGAAGTATTACTAGAATACAGTATTATTTTTTAGGTGACGGTACGTACCGGTACGAACCTACCGAGTATGAATTTTTATTCGTCGTGTTCCGAGTGTTTGATGAATGACCGAACAGCTTTTTGTTGTTTGGGTTGTTGAGGTGCACGAAAATCTGAGGTGCGCCGTCACTAGTTGAAAATCATTGCTTGGAACGAGCACATTAAAAGTGTGACTTCCTTCAAAAAATGATTCAACGAAACGGCAGTTACACAAACGCGCACCTCAATTTCATGTGAAGGCGCAACGGTTGAATAAGTCATAATTTTGTCACCAGTACAAGTTGCCAAATAATAACACCCCTTGCAAATTATAAATCGTTATCATTGAATGCATTATTTGATCAAGGTTCTGACTGGAAATTGAAAAACACTCTCATTGCCATAACTCGAGGACAGGCTTTATTTGCTGCTATTCACAACGCAAATCTCAGATAACCTCAAAGAATATTGATATATCACCATGAAGAGTACCATTGCACTTCTCATTCTCGGTCTGAAGGTTGCCGGATCCACTGTCGCCGCTCGCGATACCGATCATTTGGAATCTGAAAAGATCGTGCAGCAGAGACAACGTGACCTCCAAGACAACAACCTCCCACTGAACAAAGAAGAAAGGGCCTTCTTGAAACGACTTCTCTCTGAAAATACCTTGCGTCACAACAACGGAGCAAATGACGAACAATCTGAACGTCGTAACCTACGCAAGACCGACACCGATCCGCTCGCAGATGCAATGCGTAAAAGTGCTGCAGAGAAGATTGACTCGCACAGAGAGCTTCAGAACTACGCTAACTACGGTGGCGGCTACGGATACAATGGTGGCTACGGAGGATACGGTTACAATGGTGGCTACGGAGGATACGGAGGCTACGGAGGCTACGACAGCGCCTCCAGCAGCGGGCCCGGAAGCTTGGTCATGGGTGGGCAAGGAAGTCGTGGAAGGGCTGGCATCCCAGAGAAAGTTTCTCTGGTGTTGGAAGCATTCCAAGATAACAGAAAAATTGGTGACCCCATCAAACTGGGAACAGAAACTTCATACTTGGATGCTGGAACTCAATACTTGTATTCCAACGAGCCCTTGTTCAATGTTGTTTATGGTGTTCCCCCAGGTGCGTCGAGGTCTGCTTACATGATAAATGTACGTGACCGAGTAGCCATCGCGTCTGGCTCGTGCATAAGAACCGACCCGAAATCGAAGTATGTTGGACGATCATACTGCCAATTCGAGTACCGTTTCCTTGATTCGCGTGGCGACGTTGAGGCTTCTCTCTCGGCGGAGGGCCCAGTCAGTAAGGGAGACGTCAGTACCCTTGCAATCACCGGAGGGAGTGGAATTTTCAAAAGAACTGTCGGTACTGTCGTTCTTGAGAAGGGATCTCTGCGCGCCGGAAGTCCACCGGTGTTCATTCCAAACGAACAGATCGACTTGCCCTCGTCCTACCTTGTAAAAATGTTTGTGTTCATGGACTCGGTTGATTTGGAACTAAGTTAGCTTTCACATAATCGTGGGTGAAATTTAAACTATTTCATATGAGAGAAAGGTCGACAGAAAAGTCTCTTGTGCGAAACCACCTGTTCATTCAGTGCTTCATGTCTAATAAAAGTAATTGTCAAAATAAAGAACTATGATTCTATTCCGATGTAAACAAGTTCTTTTTTTTAATGTCGTGGAGAAAAAAAGACCATCAAGTCTATCGTTCTCAACTGGAACGGTTACGACAATTAGAGCAAAAGGTATTTTTCCACTGCAAGCAAATAGTACCTAGATTGTTTCTTGTTTAAAAGATTGTTCATCAGCGAGCTTGAGAGGGATTTCGATTTATAGTGCTTGCCGACTGAATGAAGAATCTAAATTGGAAACACAGGATGGAGCCGAGTGCAAAGCAGTTGTTACGCTCCAAAGATTCTAATTAAAAAAAGCATTTTTGAAAATCTGAAAACCGTTTTGATGCAGCCGTTAGATTGGCGCACCCAAAAAGCCTTTACAGAAAAAGCGCGCACCTCGAATGAATGCACTTTTTCTCTCTCGTACAATACCTTTAAGGAACACTTGAAAAATTGTGTAAATTATAGTCTCGCCTGGCTCGTATTATTGCGCACGTTGACTACTACGATGCGCCAAATACAAAACCCAGAATTAAATTTGGAATGAAAATTGGCTCAACGCTTTGTGTGACCGCGAAACACATGTGCACGAATGGTTGCTTATTTCATGTCTCACTATCGAACGTCAATCCTCTTATCCCTCAGCTCACACACAAAATTGATAGCCGTTTACAATCACATTGATAGGTCGAAATACCCAAGACTGCTCATAACACACAATTTCCAAACTTCAACCGCAAACATGAGATCCAACTACATGCTTGAAGCTGCTGCTGCTGCTGCAGTTCTCCTAACGTTCCAATGCATGTCCATGGGAGTAGAAGGACGAGTCGAGATGCCAGGTGTTGATCCCGAGAATTATGTGTCAAAGGAAGTGGCTCCTAATGTTGCAAGAGGTGGAATTCGAAAGTTGCACGATCAGGGAGTCCTACACTTCCAAGAAGAAGATGCAGTCACAGAGAACTCCGAACCGCGAAACCTTCGTTCTCTGTAAGTGTGTAAGATGTCCGATCAATGTGACGCAACGATGGGAAAGAAGCATCCTCTAATTTTCTTAATCCATTCACTCACATTGTTTGACGTTGCAATACGATTCTGTCTTTGCTTATCACAGCCAAGGTACTGGTTTTGATGATGACACTGTTCTCGCCGAAGAAATCATCACCGTCGAATATTATCAGGACAATCGGTTCAGTCCTGTTGAACCAATTTACGCCGACGCGTTGAATAAACAAAAAGTTGCCGCTGGCAACAAATATTTGTACGCAAACGTGCCGCTTCAACCCATCTTTGGAGTCAACGATTTGCCAATCCAGGGTCTTGCTCAAGGATTCTGCGAGAATATTTACCAAGATCAGGAAGGTTTCTGTCATTTCACTTATGAGTTCTTTGACCTTATAAATGGTGCTATCACCGTCTATGCCTCTATCACCGCCGAAGGTGCAACAGTTCCTCAAGGACCTTCAATTCTGAACATTCTTGGTGGAACTGGTGAATTCAGTGGAGCTGCAGGTACGGTCACGCTTTGGCCAGTTGGCATTGACGAATCCACGATCCCAGCCCGAATTTTCAAAGATGGTTCGCTCTTCCTCGGTAACATTGTCGGTTACGAGATGAAGATGGAGGCGTCTGTGCGATACCTTCTCAATCCGAAACCTTCAATTCCAGTTCCAACAACTGTGGCCGTTCCTGGCACTCCCGCTGTAGCAACAACCACTGCTCAAGCCACCGCCGGATTTGCGTCCCGAGTGACATGCCCAGGTCAGATCGAAAGTGAATATTGTGACTGCGACTTGGACTGCCAAACCACGTCTGCACGATGCCAGTGTGCTGAAGCTCAAGCTTGCTGCGAACAGCGATAATTGAATTCCACGGAGTGTTTCGATGCACTGCAAAACCCAGAGTGATACTGAACTATTTGTTTCCAATTAATTATACCGTTTGAGAATAGTAATAACCATTATAATGAAGTAAGAGCGCATACAATTTGTGATTTTTTTGCAACAATATTAGTTTCAAGTAATGGATATAATGCTGGAGTAGCTGTTAATGTTCGAAAGTCTCTTCCCGTGCGTAGAAATGTTTCTCAATCTGAGGGATAGCACTTTTTTATTCGTCGACATAATTCGAGGCATTGCTATCATGATGTTCTGACGAAATAACAATTACTTCGTACTTTCTATTTCGTATTAATTAATGTTCTGGAAACAAATTTTGAGCTTCGTTAGAGTGCCCCTTGTATCTTTGGACACAATCTTTAGCTCCCATGAATGCATGTAAACATTCTCAAAATAGTACTTCGTGTAATACTTCGTACGAAGTATTATTTTTACCAGAATCGGTCCCAAGTCAGACTCCCTGACTGACTTGCACGCGCACAATTTTTGACTTGAGTATGTTAACTGACTTATTATTACTGGAAGGAATTAATAATCAAATTATTTTACAGAAGTCAGCGTAGGTTTAGTACTGGACTCTTATTATAGTACCGCAAGACACTACTTATTTCATTTTACTGAAGTCAGCGTAGGTTTTGTACTGGACACCACTTATTTTAGTAGACTAGTACCGCACCTCTTCTTCTATCCAACGGACCAAACCCGAACCCGAAACTGAAGAGTGTTCTCCACTTTAGTTCTCCACTTTAGTTTTTAACTCACCGGCCGAGGTGAATCCAAAAACTTTTTTGAAAATTATTTCAGTTCTTCGATACTCACCGAAACATGATGCATTCTTTGATACTCAACGAAATGGGAACCATTTCCACGATCGGTTGAGATTGATTGGAGTGATTTGCAAAAGGAAGAAATTCTAATTTCTTGCAATTTGCACGTGATTCTTCTATGTATACGCGGTATTACTAGATAACAAGTGATTCCACTTCATAATTTCTACTTTTGCAACAAAGTGCTCATAATTTCTAATTTGGAACTAAACTCTGCATCTTTTTTGGCTCTGTAAACTTGGCTAAGCCAAATAACCTTGGAATTGAATCGACTATGGGATTTGTCCTAAACTGATGCTAAGGAAAACAATCTTTGAATCAAATCGACCATGGGATTCCTCCTCCACCAATCACCAATCAACTCGCTCTCCTCTCCTCTCCAATCCGCGGCTCCCCCCCTCTCCAATCAACAATCGACTCTCCTTTCCTCTCCAATCCGCTTCTCTCCCCCCCTCCAATCAACAATCGACTCTCCTCTCCAATCAACAATCAACTCTCCTCTCCTCTCCAATCCGCGGCTCTCCCCCTCTCCAATCAACAATTGACTCTCCTCCTCTCCAATCGAATCGGCTCTCCCCCTCTCCAATCGAATCGGCTCTCCCCTTCTCCAATCAAATCGGCTCTCCCCCTGTCCAATCAAATCGATCGAGTCCTCTCCAATCGAATTGGCTCTCCCCCTCCTCTCCAATCGAATCGATGGAGTCCTCTCCAATCCGCGGCTCTCCCCCTCTTCAATCGAATCGATTGATTGAGGCCACTCCAATCAACTCCTCCTGTCCAATTAACAATCGAGAATGCTGGGAAATCAATCAACAATCTACAAGTCGTCGTCAAATCGTTTGCAAAGTGGGATCGATTATCAATTGGGACGGAATAACAAGTCGAAACGACTTAGCCTTCCGGACATGGTTGTGGAGTGACATCAGCTTGGTCTTTGCCTTCATTAAGACATCACCTTCCTCCAGAAGTACCTCTAAGGATTCGCCAGAATGAACTCTTGTCACACAAACAAGATTTGGGGTTCTTTTGGAATCGCGTGCATATTTGGGTCAAACTCCACTGGTCCCCCCCCTTTGTAATTTCACCCTATTTATTGAAATTAATGTCAAACTCATAATATTTTGATGCACATTGCCTTTTCCTACCCCACTGGCATCTGTTTCCAAATTAGTGGCATGTTACTGAATTTTATGCCTGAAACAAACAGTGCATGGTGGCAATTTTTCAATCTCAATTGTTTCCCCATTTTTATTGTTATTACTGGCTATCATACGACTTCAGTAGTAACGATGGTCTGCACTCCCAATTGTGTACGTTGCTACCGGGACTCTCCTCTGATCACTATAGGTAGGGGAAAGAAGAAGGTTACCAAGAAGAAGAGACCCCCCTTGTTTACAGCGTGGCTAAGAAAGAAAACGGGAGTACTTGTTTCTCCCGGTCTTCTGGACCATATGGCACGTAATCCGGGTACATGTTATTCTTATTACTACCGGTGTTTGGGGGTAGATGATTTTGCATCTTCGTTATTCATTAGAAAATCAAAGAAGAAGCTCGGAGATGCTACTCAACAATTAGGTCTAACGAACACTTGTAACGGTCCACAGAGTAGTGACGGCGCATTACCAGAGGTGCTCGACAATCAAGTTATGTATGACCCTTCTGTCAAACCGATTGGGCGTGCCTTGATTGGTTGGGAATTAACAAACATAGATGATGACGATGATTCTGTTTCCAATGAAAATTTGTTCTTTCCTAATGATGACGATGAGGAAGAAAGAAGTGAGAGCATAGAGGCCCCCCACTCTTTGAGTTTCAATGATGAAGAAGGCAACAACATTGATGTTGACAATTCCTATCGTGATTCAAACACGCTAGTAATTACGGCACCCAATGTAGGAAGGAACATATCTGACAAACTGAAGGTCAAGATCAAGTTAATGAAAATCATGCAGAATCATAGCATACCATTAGTTGCAGAGAAGGAATTGTATGAATGGGCTATCAAATCAGAGCGACTTAATTTATTTTCATGGACTAAAGGCAATCTCATAAAGACCAGGGCAAGTGTCATGAAGGAGATTTCCGCAACTGTGCCTGAAATAAAAGGCGATGGGTTTGAACCTCATCTTATTGACTGGTGTTCTAAGAAATCACAGAGTGCTGATGTTTCCAGTTGCAAACAAATCTATGTCCGGTTGTTCCAAAAAGCACTTCATTCCCTATTAAGGAATGTGACTTTGGTGAATGAAGATAATCTGTCATTCCCCCATGCTGAAGACCCAACCTTACCAGTCCGTTATCCCAAACTTCAAGGCAATATTGATATTGACAAACTCCATCACGGTGAATGGTGGATCAACACTTGGGAGAAGAGATGCAAATCTGAATCAAATGAAATTCTGGTTCCTATTATTCTCTACATGGATGGAATCGCAATCAACAATAGTGGTCAAACCACTCTTACCCCACTGAACATGACTCTTGGCATATTCAAGACCCTAACTCGAAACTCCCGGCCGGCTGCCTGGGAGGCTATATATTATCCCCCAACATGTCTAGGTGATAAAGGTGCCAAATCAATTGACAATGTGAACAATCTTCACTCTGGCCTTCATTGCGCTCTTTCATCTTTGAAAGATGCCTGCAACCAAACGGATGGTATTGAATGGTCTAATTTGCCGTGGAACAAGAAGAAATGGTCTGTTTGAATGAAATTTGGGGTCACTTATTTCATAGGTGATACTCCCCAGCACGACCAACTTTGTGGACATTATCAAACATTGAATAGAAAGATGATCTGTAGGCATTGCAATTGTCCAAGAGCACTTGGTATTAACACTCGTGTGAATGTTTTGAAGGTTCCCGTTTCAGTTAAAAGTGGTAACATGCAAGTGTCTAATCACCAAAATGGGGATGAGTATCAATCCATTCGTCTCTGGAATATATCTGATTTTACTGCTCCAACGGTTGATGAAGGAGTGAATGTTGAACAGTATTTCAAAAACATCTGTCACCACGGTGTACATAACGGCAACGCTTTTTTTTAATCTTGATTTTGGAGAAAACCCACATAATATTCATCTAGCGTCACCCGGAGAGAGACTCCGTATGCACCAACTTGGTTGTGCAAAGCGTGCAGCGGAGACGTTCCTTGATGACATTTTTTAGGCAATAATCAGGGGCTTCTTGGTGAGATGGAAAGGGTAGCCAGTTACTACGGTGCTGCTGTTCAATGGCAATCCAATCGTGACTTCCCACGAACCAATTTTTTAGAATCAATACATACAGCAAAGAAGGTGCTGTCGGCAAAAATTACGGACGATTGTCAGCATCAAATTCGATCGGAAAAGCCGACAAAACAAAACGACGAAACGACCGAGGTGCAGAAAGACGATATGAGATAAGAATATTCCAAAGACCAAAGCTTAGAATCAAACGCACCTCCACTACATGAAAATCCCTAAGTGGTAAACACAATATCACTTAGGACTACAAACAAAAGGGGTTAATCGGTTAGAAACAAGACATATCCAAAGACCTGACCAATAAGTGAACACTTGGAACGCTTAAGTATACTCGTAAGAATGTACTTGATATCCCGTGAGGAAATTACTTATTGCAATCAAGAGAATCAATACCGATTCCGAATGGCCCTCATCTATCTCAAATACTACGAACAAGCATACGCCCCATCGGATAAAACACTTAACCTCGTATATGACAAAATGACCAATACCATCAAATGACCAATACAGTAAGACCGATACACGACACTAATACAGCAACAGCAACAGCAGTATTGGTACGAGAATGGTAACAACACCGGGGAAGATCTCTACCATGTAAAATACAGAGAGCCCCAACACAGTACGAAATACACAGTAAAAATAAGAGCGTCTCTCTGAGCTCACTTCTCTTTAAATTTTAACATCATATACCTTTGGTTGATTTTTAGAGTTACAACAGGTTATAGAGCCCTTATAACTTACACTTGTGTCCCGCAAGAGCACCAGTGTTTACCTTAAGCTACCTATCTCTGGCCGTTCAGCACCTCCACTGTCGGTTAAATCCAGAGGAAATTCTGTGCTTAGCTCCCTGTGCGGCACATTCTCGGCCTCCCCCCCCCCCCCCCCCATCTCATTCTTTCCTTCTCTCTCTTCACCCCCCTGCTTGTGGATCAAGGGGTGTGATACTGATCCTTCTACAAGAATCTTCTTTTGTAATCCACGACCAAGCACCGGTTAATCGCAAGAACAACGACGACGATCGACACGAATCTTCTTCTGCCAAGAAGAACTCCAACCGCCAACAATCGTCCGGTTAATTACCATCAACGCCGATTGTTTTCTACACTCAATCACTGACACCAAACACCGCCGCAATCGATATGCAAGGTTACTTCAATTACATCGCAACGACGAATTAATTTGTATCAACGATACTAATTCCAACACCAAATCGAACGCTGCCACCGAAACGCCGACATCGACCACGATATCAAGATACCGAAACCATGCCAACTCCATTTGACTGGACTCCAATCTTTGGAATCGAATTTTGATTTTCAAGCGCTAGCAACCCAACTGCGGCCACTTCCCTTAACAAAGCCTACTCTGAAATCATAGGCAAAGATGAACTCTCAGAATTCTTTGTGACCCGCGAGGCCGAAGAAGAAGAAGATGGACCACTAGAAATAGCTCCGGATCCACAACTCCACATCCTCAATTGCATTGCAAAGGCTATTGCCATCAACCTAGTGGGACCACCACCGGATGAAATAACAAAAGGCCACATCGCCAATCTCCTCGACAAATGTGTTATCAAGCATGTCAGAAATGGTGGATCTACAAAGCGCATGAGATACAAAACAGATTTTGACGCCGCTGCAAAGCATGCCATTCGGACCAACACAGATGATGAGCCAACTGTTCTAATTGAAATCACAATTACCCATTGGCGATTCAAGAAAAATTGGCGCCCTGACCTATTTATGGAAGCCTACACCGGAGATCCACTATCCGATGATGAGGTAGTCATTGCGGATACACCTGCCGAAACTGTCTCCCCTACCAAGATGGGACAACTGACGACCCTACTACAGCAATTGGTCAACAATGGCAACAACAACAACAATGCCGCCAACCACCAAGCGACACTCGACTTACCATGGAATCCAGCAACCTTACCACCACCAGTGAAGGAGTGATACTACAGGAGAGATGAATTCCTCACCAGAGATGATATGAAAGACTTTCCAATCACCTACACGGACTCATCGGGAAATGAAACAATTGTCAGACAAAACTACTACCTACACAACCTAGGCAGTGGTAGAAATGACCAGCGCCTGATCACTAGAAGTGGTGACTGCTTTGATCTAACCAGAGCCTCCGACAAGTCAAAGGAAGCAGCAAGAGACAAACTCTTCCTCTCAGGATTTCCGCAACTGAAGGATGCAACCCACCCTCAAGTTAGAAAATGGTACAGAGAAATCACCGCTCATGCACAGCAACATCACATTTATATTCACCCTTACTACCTCTACAGGCGCGAAGCTGACAGTCTCAGAGGATTTACCATAGGTGATAGTCTCCCTCATGATCTACCTGCTAGGTATGAATTGGTGATTCAAGAATGGGGTAATCTCATCTACACTGCACTCAGAACTGATAAGATCATCCCTGACTCATGTGGAAGAATGAAGTCCACCATTCAAAGCTTTGAAGGGGGACAAGGTTATGAAGCGCTGTACACAGTCATTGCTCAGACACATCCCAACTCCAAAAGGCCATCCAATGCAGGTGGAATGGTCTGAAATCCTCCCAATCAAGATGCAAATGAATCACTTGAAGAATACTACTTCCGGTACAAGGATTACTTGCAACTTAGAGTCTTCCTCCAGAATCAACCCGGCATCATGAGTTCAACAGAAGAAGTCAGCAATCTCATTGCAGGAACCACTCTGTCACGAACTATTTGAGAAAACAGAAGATGAACGCGACTTAGATGACCAATTCAAACGGGACAAATACAAAGCAGGTAGGCTCCTACAAACCCTGTAAACATATGAGCAAGAGGTCAAGGCTGAAAAGAAGTACAAGGACAAAACCTCCAAACCAAGTCTGTCCAAGCAATTGCCCGTCACAGGCACCAGACCAGGTCCCCGTCGCAATGATAGGTTTCAAAAGCGTGCTGGCAACAATACTGTTAGAACACCTTCTACCTTGACTTCTCACTCAATCAGCCTGATTGAATCACTTGGGTATCCTGAGATTGATGAAGAATCTGACAATCCTTTCCTCCATCAAGCATATTGCAATGCCATCACAGCATTCGATAAGCAACCTAGTCTCTTTGACACATCGAGAAAATGCATTGTTTGCCACACATCCGGTCATAGTTTTGATAATTATCCTGCATTGCAAGATGTTGAGTCCCTCAAGAAACATAGGATTGCTGCAGCTGTTTTTCTGAACAAATCCAATAGAGAAACCCAACAGCTCTTAGATTCTACCCAACGCATCTCCCGAATCCACATTGAAGATGAGGATCCGGATGAAACCTCCCCTGATGATGAACCAGAAGACCAAGTTTTTTGCAAAGGCCAAGAATAGACAGTCTTTCTTACAGCCATATGACATCACCTCAAGATGACCCTCAAGGATTTGACAATGCCACAGCCCCTCAAGTGGACAGCTTGTGTCCCTCCTTGGAACACAGCAGTGTCAGCTCCTATGAATCTGTCGAGATTGGTGCTGTCAATCTTCTCCCTAGGGACAACCTCCAGCCTTCAATCCCAATTGATGTCTACTGTGATATGGAATCACTTGAGGTAACAGCCCCTGTATTGGAATCACACCTGGAAACCAATGGAGATCCCAATTTTGACAGAGACAACCCTATCTCAGTTGATACCAACAATGTGCAAAACCTTGTCCCACCAGATCCAATTGCGGCTGCAACATATTACCAACATGGCATCAGAGCGCAGATTGATACAGGTGCCAAAGTTTCGTGTACAAACCTAAAGCATATCCTGCATGACTACAAACCTTACACCAAACTGAGAAAATGCCCGGTCAGGCTCACAGCAGCGATTGGAGGACAAGCAGCCACCTGCAGTCCTGAAGGATCTGGATACTTGCATATCCCAGCACCCAATCATGTAGAGTATCTCAAAGTCTTCTTCTATTATTCTCCCTCCCTTTCGACCACATTGTTGAGTGAGAATGACCTTTGTGGAATGATATCTCGAATGCGACGTCAGTTCAGTGGGCAGTCGATACACAAGGCCTTCACTGAGAACCTTGACTCATCTGTTCAACAAAATGGCAACCTCACGATTATCTGTCATCACAAGCAGAACACTGCCAAAAGCATTGTCCTACACGGAAGTATCATTGATGGTCAGTGCTACACACACCCAATACTGATTCCAGACCTAGACCTTACATCCCCATATGCAAATTGTGCAACTTCCTCAGCATATGCCTTGGCCACTGACTTAGAGTTCAAAACAGCTTGTGATCTGGCCTCCAAAGAAGCCATTAGCAATTTCCGGTATGATACCTACACGAATCTTGTTACACTACAAAATTGCACTGAAGCTGCCAGAACGCAACGTGCCACCAGCAACACTCCTCTGTTTGATGCCAAATTGTTTTTCACCAATATTGTGGACAAACAAATCCCCATTCAAGCCATCAAAGCCAAAATATCAAAACTTCTTTGGCACCAAAGATTAGGACACCCATGTGATGACTTCCTATACCAAGCTCATAAACACATTCTTGGAGTACCAAAGTTCAAGCATCAAACAAGTATTCTTGATCAATGTCCAACTTGCATTCAATGCAAACAAACCAAGAATCCTGCTGGATCCCATTCCACAAGAAAGGCTACACAACCTTTTCAGGGTTTGTCTATTGACTTTGCTTTTTCAGGAACCAAATCCTCCAACAGTAACCGGCAGCGCAATTACGTAGGAATTCATGGTGAGACAGCTTGGATTCTCATCACTGATCACTACACTGGTATGAAATTTGGTGATACCAGAATCTCCAAAGCAGCACCGCTCCACTGGCTCAAGCATTTCTTCTCCCAGCACAACCCAACTTGTGCCAACAAGTATATCTCAGTTGATCAAGGTGGAGAACTCTATCACAACCCTGATATCCGAAACCTCTTCTCTGCGTTTGGATACTCCATTTTCCCAACTGGGGCTGACGCATCTCACCAAAATGGTACAGTTGAAAGAGCTCACCGAACTCTTGCTAACTCCATGAGAACCATGCTCAGTGGTGCAAATTTGCCCATCAAGTTCTGACCATTTGCATTCTATCATGCCCTTTGGTTGTCAAATGCATTCCCTGAAGGCGCCCAGCCCCATTCACCATTGGAATTAGCCACTGGACATAAAGAAAATCTTGCTGACTTCCGAACATTTGGCTGCAGAGTTTGGGTTCAAACCTCCAGGCAAGAGATCAATCAAGCTCAAACCAAATGCTCGCAAGGGCATATTCCTGGGTTTTGTACCATACACTACCAGAAACATTCTTTGGTATGATACTGAAACACACAGGGTCAGAATAGCCACCCATGTCAGGTTTGATGAAGGCATGAACGATTTACCTCTTACAGACCTTCCTACAAATGTCAAGCACTTACTCTGGACTGATGACAACATTCCACTTCCCGCGGAACCAAATGAGGTGTCATCCAGTGATTTTCAATTCTCCATCTCCCCATTTGCAGATCTCACCAACCTCAGGCTCACTGTTTCAAGTTCTTGTGCTGATCAAGCATTTGGTCTCAAATATGCAAATGATTCCCTACTTGGCAGAGCGTATGTCACAGACATCAGTCCAAAAAGCCCTGCCTCCAAGCTTTTCTCCTCCCATAAGAAATCTCTCTCCAAGCTAAGAGGCGCTTATATTGTATCTATCAATCACAACCGTATGTTCAATAGATACACCCATTACCTTTGCACTTGAAACCAAATTGTCTATGAAAGAAGTCAGGAAACACTCGAATGAATATGGACTATTTGCCCCAAATACTTCTTGGAAGGAACCCACTGATGAAGAAGATCCGCCTTTTTTGGACCGGATTTCATCCATCAAAACCATCAAGCAAATTGGCACCAAATACAAGAATATCATCCAATCCAGAATCAACCAGGTCAATAGCACTGAAACACTCCATGCCACCATCCAAAAACACTTGGCACCAACCGAAGATGATATGGATGTTGTCATTCCTACTATTGACATTGCTTCGCTCAGAGCCATCACCAAAAGGCAGGCAATCGTGCATTACCTCTAGATGCAGATTCACTACAAACTGAAGAAATTGAACTCTTAATCAAGGCCATCAATTCCAAAAGCAACTACACCTGAAGAACAAGCACTAGGGCACTTCACTCGTAGGAATCTCAAGTCACTATCCACATGGATGGAATGGGAAGCTGGAGAGCGCAAACAACTTGACCAGTTTGAAGACTTAGAAATGTTTGGATCACCCATTCCACATCCTAAGGACCCAAATGCCATTATCCTCAGACCCCATTGGCAATACAGTGTCAAGAGGAATGGTGTCCGCCGCGCCAGACAGTGCTGCAATGGAAGCAAATATGCAGCTCCAACCCTGCATGCCATTGCAATGTCATACTCATCATGTGTTGAGCATCCCATCCAAAGATTGTTCTTTGCCATTGCTGCAAGCCTCAATCTCAAAATAAATGGTGCAGATGCCCAAGACGCCTTTGGCCACAGTCCTGGACCTGAAATTCCAACCTTCATGACTATAGATGATGCATATGCAGACTGGTCCAGACACAAACACGGCAAAGACATTGACAGAAGGATGGTGCTCCCGGTTCTTCGAGCACTTCAAGGCCACCCAGAATCAGGTAGACTATGGGAGACGCACATCAACAAGATCTTGAAAGGTCCTGATCTCAACTTCAAGACCACCATTCATGACAGAACAATCTACACGACAGTTTTTGAAGGTGAAACAGTCTACATGCTGAGACAAGTTGATGATTTTGCACTAGCTTGCACATCAGAACCCATATCTGACAAGATCTATGACATCATTGGTGCAAAGCTCAAGTTACCTAAGGAAGATGTAATCCCCTTCACCAAATTGGGATTGCTTGAAGACTTCAATGGAATTGATGTCAAACAGACAGCTGACTACATTGAACTGTCCTGTGCAAATTACATTGACAGGATTATGACATCCCATGGTTGGGAAACTGATTCCAAGATGAAACCTCATTCCAAGCCATCAGCACCATTATCAACTGAAGTGCTGAGTCAACTTCAATCACATACTGATGGACCCTTAGAAGGCACCAAGGAACATGCTGAATTACAATCCACGTCTGGCTTCTCCTACAGGACACTCTTGGGTGTAATGATGTTTGCATATGTGAGCTGCCGGCCAGACATTGGCTATGCAGTGACCCTGATGTCAAAGTACAGCTCCAATCCCAGTGCATTCCACTATTCCAGTCTGAAGAACATAGCTCGATACCTCAGAACAACCAGATCTTGGGGTATCAGATTCTACAGACCAAATGCTGAACAATCTCTACCGTCAGGAGAACCATACGACGATGTAGTCCAAGATGCATCTCTCCCGAAATTCTCTGAAGATATCAAACAAGCCAAATTGATGTGTTTTGTTGATGCCGCATATGGCAATGATCCAAAACATCGCAGGTCCACTACAGGATATGTTTTCACTTATGCTGGTGGAGCAATTGTTTACAGGTCCAAGGCTCAGTCACTTACTGCTCAGAGTTCTACAGAAGCAGAATTCATCGCTGCAGTCACAGCGGCCAAAACAGCCAGATATCTCAGGTCCATACTCAAGGAATTAGGATTTGTCCAAGTTGGTCCAACTCCTATCTATGAAGACAATGCGTCAGCAATTGAAATCATCAATGCCCAGAAGCCAACTGAAAGAACCAGGCATATTGAAATCAGGTTCTTTGCAATTCAAGCTTGGAAAGAAAAGGGTGAAATCAAGATGATTCATATTCCTGGAGTGATCAACCCTGCTGATGATCTAACCAAACCATTGGGATGGATCTTGCACGCCCGACACGCAAGATACATCATGGGACACTACCCAGGTTAAATCATTCAATCGCTTCGATTGACCGCCGGATCTCATACTTCAATTGAGTCGATTCGATTCCAGGTTAAATAATCACCTCTGATCAGTTTTGACTCGATTCATAGCAGGCAAAAGAAACAAAATGGCAATTCCATCTGATCGATTGATCGAAACTCCGATTCGAACAAATTGATTCAAGGAAAGACGCTCCGACAGTAAACCAACATCAAGTGACCGTGTTGGATCAAGGGGTGTGTTGTCGGCAAAAATTACAGACGATTGTCGGCATCAAATTCGATTGGAAAAGCCGACAAAACAAAATGACGAAACGACCGAGGTGCGGAAAGATGATATGAGATAAGAATATTCCAAAGACCAAAGCTTAGAATCAAACGCACCTCCACTACATGAAAATCCCTAAATGGTAAACACAATATCACTTAGGACTACAAACAAAAGGGGTTAATCGGTTAGAAACAAGACATATCCAAAGACCTGACCAATAAGTGAACACTTGGAACGCTTAAGTATACTCGTAAGAATGTACTTGATATCCCGTGAGGAAATTACTTATTGCAATCAAGAGAATCAATACCGATTCCGAATGGCCCTCATCTATCTCAAATACTACGAACAAGCATACGCCCCATCGGATAAAACACTTAACCTCGTATATGACAAAATGACCAATACCATCAAATGACCAATACAGTAAGACCGATACACGACACTAATACAGCAACAGCAACAGCAGTATTGGTACGAGAATGGTAACAACACCGGGGAAGATCTCTACCATGTAAAATACAGAGAGCCCCAACACAGTACGAAATACACAGTAAAAATAAGAGCGTCTCTCTGAGCTCACTTCTCTTTAAATTTTAACATCATATACCTTTGGTCGATTTTTAGAGTTACAACAGAAGGAGGGAAATCAGTACATTGGAATGCTTTATATTCAGATGCTGTCACTTCTGTCTGCTGGAGGTTGTCAATTGTTGTTGTCTTGAAAGACGCCATCCAATCTTTAGAACAAGAGCAGAAAGTGTGAAGACAAAATTGACCAACGTATTTATGCCATTGAGTTGTTGTTGGGTATGGAAGAGTTCCTAAAGTATGCTGGAACGTTTGACGAGGTTTTCAAACAAGACAAGAAAGGTGTTTTGAATGTTGACAAAATGGTTGTTCTTTTCATCAACTGTATAAATAACAATCTGCAACGAAGTAAGGGAGAGGGTAACAATCTGGTGAAGAATCACATGTATTTTCATTTATCACAGTACATGAGATTATTTGGTCCTCCAACTGGATGGGACTCGGCCACAAGTGAGAGCAATCATAAAACTGAAGTGAAGGCTCCTGCTAAGAGAACTCAGCAAAACAAGGCCTCACTAATCAAGCAAACTTGCAACCGAGTGATGGAGTATCAAAATATTGATTGACTTGACCGTGAATTTGATTTGTTTGAACATAGACCCATAACTGGACCAAATCATCCTAAGGAGGGTGGTTGGTCAGCTGGGTCTTTGTTTTGGATTGGTGTGATGAATGGTCTCCCTTATATGAAGTGGGATGAAAAAAACGCAAGTGCATCCTGGTTTCCATCGGATGTTCTCAAATTTTGTTGCAACGTGGTCCTTCCGGCTGTGGGCACCAGCACGCTTTTTGGAACGATTTTTTTGCACCTCTATTGCAAAAAACTTGAAATTCGTCGTCACTTCTTTCCTTCCTAATCCATCTAATTGCAACTAGTACTTTAACAGCACTGAATAACAAACGTCCGATAACTGTCACGCGACCCTTTTTTTTGTCGCGAGGTACTGTCGCAACCCCTGCTTGTGTGTAATTTTAACACGAGTCCCCCTTATGATTCACTAGGTCAGTATCATACCCAATTTTCTAACTCTCAATACCTGGGTCGCGTTTATTTTTTTCCTTGGGTCATGAATAATTATTATTAATTTTTAATAAAACCTACCCGTACGCTCGCAAATCACATTTACTAAAATTAAATACGCAAGGTCATGACTCACAACCAACCCCCCCCCCCCCTGTGATTCGGTCGCTTCGTATCATGCTCATTTTTCTAACTCTCAATCCCTGGTTCGCGATTATTTTTTTCCTTGGGTCATGAATAATTATTTTTAATTTTTAATATCATCTACCCGTACGTTCGCGAATCACACCTACAAAAATGAAATACGCCAGGTCATGACTCACAACCAGTAAAATTTAACATTAGTGCTTGCAACACACAACCCTTAAAATGTATCTCCATTGCTCGCAACACACTACCCTTATAATTTAATATTTGTGCTCGCAACAAACAACCCTTAAAATTTAATATCATCGCTTGCGACTACCTACCACTACAGTTGAATTATTCGGGTCAAGAAATTGCTTAGTAGTATCCTACGCAAAATATGTATGATATGTACGAGTACTTCTTTCTGTACAATTTAATCGTATTTGTCACACAATCTACTATTTGCAACCATGGTATGCAACGTATATAAGATATGTACCTTTTACCCTAATCACTTTCCTCGAAGATTTACCGGTGTCGTAGGTGTGAACCAACCCGCGTCAAATTAGTGAATGGACTGACACAATGAACAGTATCGATTCTGAAAACAAGGCCTAAACTTCCTCCATTTCGTCAAGCAATTGCCTCCATGCCGGATCAATATAGTTGTCATCCTCACTTTCCTCTTCAGCAAGACTACTGGCAACAGTGCCACCATTTTTTGACACAGTACTGGTAGGATTGCTTTCTGGGTTGAATCCTTCCAGCATCATTTTCTCCAAATTTTTACCCGTTTCGGGATTTTCTCTTAATGTTTGTACCTTCTTGCACAACTTAGTGAACACTTTCCGTCCTTCTTTGTCCCATCCATTTGCACTTCCACTTTTTGAATCGCAATAATTTTTTTTCATGTATTTTGTTTTCTTTTGTGTCGTGTATGTTCCATCAAGTTTCATTTGCTTCTATTTTTCCCAATTGCTGTACTCGTTGTCAATTATCATTAGGGCAAAAGCCTCATCTGTAACAGTAAAGATGGTACAATTAAGATCCTTTGTCTTCCTCAGCTTAAAGTTTGTCTTCCCCGGATTAATGGCAGACAGGATTCTTGTCACAAAATAATAAAATTCTTCATTCGCCGCATTTCCGTATCGCCGGTACTCTTTCGCCAGAATTTCCATCGAGTCTGTATTTAGAGCTACAGTACCAGGGAATGATGCCAGCACTTTCGCCATTTCACTATCAGCTGCGGTGATGACAACAAATGGCAGTATGATATCATAGTATGGTGGGGTTAGTTGTACGTCGGTCGTAGGCACATATGGAAGAACGTCCAAAGCACCCTAATTTCCAGATGATTCAACGATTACGCCGTCACTTACCAAACCAATTTTTTCTAGCCAATGTTTCATTATTGTGCCTCAATTTTTCCAGGGCTTTTGGTACTGCATTATCAAAGTAGGCACAGAATTTCTTAATGGGTATATTGTTTTGGAAATGCGCCGACACCACTCTGTTGACTGCTACGAGTGTTCATTAGACCTAATTGTTGAGTAGCATCCTTGACCTTCTTCAATTTTCTAATGAATACGCAAGAGGCAAAATCGACTACACGCGAAGATCGCCTGTAAAAAGAATAGCATGCTGCGTCATTCAAAATATGGTCCAGAAAGACCAGGAGAAACAACTACTCCCGTTTTCTGTCTTTGCCAAGCTGTAAACAAGATTGGTTTCACCTTCTTGGTGACCTTCTTCTTTCCTCTTCCTTTAGTGATCGGAGGAGAATTCAAATCGCAATGTTTACAATAAACCTGATATAAAGGAGTGCGGACCATCGTTACTAGTAACGTCTTACCATACGTATGATAGCCAGTAATAGCAATAAAAATGAGGAACCTTGCGGCCATGCACTGTTTGTTTCAGGCATCAAACTCAGTAACGTGCCATGAATTCAGAAACAGAGGCCAGCGGGGTAGGAAAATGTACTCTGCATCAAAATATTAGGAGTTTAACATTAATTTCAATAAGTAGGGTGAAATTACAAAGGGGGACCAATAGAGTTCGGCCCAAATATGCACGTGATTCCAAAAGAACCCCGAATCTCATTTGTGTGACATATATCAGCAGGCACAAGGTACTGTTTTTCGGGACATAAGAGTAAGAAGTCTTCAAATCTGAATCGACACGCAAGGATGGCAACAGTGGAAGGAATCGAAAGCAACAACAACGTGAGATAGATAAACTATGCGTCCGTGATCATGCTCTGCCAACCAAATTACAGATGATGTATTTTCTAACTCTGGCTTCTCTTCTTAATATTTCAGGGACGACAACGCATCACAGCAGCAACAGCGAGTGGCGACAGCAACAGCAACAGCAACAGCGAGTGGCAACAGCAACAGCGAGTGGCGACAGCGACAGCAACAGCAACAGCAACAGCAACAGCGAGTGGCAACAGCAACATCCTCAACAGCGAGCAAGCAGGTCGTTGGAACAACGATTGTCGGTTAGTGGCATGTAGATTATATTATTCTGTTGTTATTATTCACTCTACTACATCAATAGATACTCACCCATTTTGTTCAATTATCATATATTGTCATAGATCGGCAACCGCAACAACAATCGAACCGCAAACGGCAATAACGTTGGCAACAGCAACAGCAGCGAGCGGTAGCAGCAAGCAACAACGATCCAGCCGCAATAGGCAACAACGTCGACAATAACGGCAACAGCAGCAACAGCGACAGCAGCGATCGGCAACAACGTCAGCAACAACGGCCACAGCAACAGCAGTGATAGCAGCAATTGGCAGCAACAAGCAACAACGCAGACGACAACAGCAGCGGTAACAACGATAGCGGCGGCAGACAGCAAGCAACAGCAAGCGGCGAAACAGAGAGCGACGTCAGAGAGCAAGCAACAGCAGAGAGCAAGCAACAGCAACAGCAATCGGCCACAGCAATTGGCCACAGCAATTGTACACAGCAATATGCCACAGCAGTACGCCATTGACAAATTGACGGGAATCGTCCGGCAACAATAGCCACATCGGCAACAACAGCAACAACGGCAACAAATCGACAAATCAGTGGGAATCATCCAGCAACATCGGCAACAACGGCAACGAATCAATGAATCAGTGGGAAGCAACAGCAGCGAGAGCAACAGCGAGAGCAACAGCAACAGCGATCCATCACAGCAAGAGCAACAGCAAGAGCAACAACGAGAGCAATCTGCCACAGCGAGAGCAACAACAGCGAGAGAAATCCGCCACAGCAAGAGCAACGGCTATCATTTGCACCACGGATTTGTAAAATCCTCCTCCAAACGGCGCTCCTCCCCTCCTCCAACAACATCAGGAGAGAAGAGAGCAACAATTAGCAACAGAGCTAGAGCAAATCGTCGGCACGGCAACTTGCGGGCAGCAGCAATAGCAAGTGAACTTGGCAAACAATGGCAACAAATCATCGGCATCAAATTGATCCAACACCGAACAAGCAACAGCAACAGCAGCTTAAGCGGCAACAGCAAGAGCAACAGCGAGTGGGGGCATCAACACCAGCGTCGACAGCAAGCAAGCAATAGTAACAGCAAGCGGCGACTCCAATCAGATACAGCAACAACAAAGAGGATTCCTCTCCTCCATCCAGCAGCAAATCCAAATTGCAAGAACAACAACGGCAATTCATCTCCTCCTTCAACGGCAACGGCGATTTGTCTCCTCCTCCAACAGCAATGGTGATTCGTCTCCTCCTCCTCCACCAACAAAGGCGCTCTTCCAGCAACAAATCGTCCACAACAACAACAATGGGATTCAAAAGAACACCAAAGCAAATTGCAGAAAGAGCAATGAAGCAAAAAGCAAAGAGGAAACATGGGAAGACATGTAGAAAGAGAATGCATATTTTCTCAAAAACGCAGCACCATCGTCAACAATCCACCAAAGTTACAACCACTTGTCTAAGAGAAACCACCACTTGTCTAAGATAAAACCAAAAAAGAAGGCCCGCTGAAGTATAAATGCAAATCTCAAACATTTCAAGCAAATAGCATTGAAAACAGTAAACAAAAAGGGGTTTAAAGGTAATTCATGGAAACAAGTTGGGGTTGCAGAACAGTTGGAGAGAAGAAATATCCATCGGCAGAGGCTGTGTCTATTGAGAGTTTCAAGACATTGGATAGTAAAAACGAGAAGGTTATTTTAGCGTTCCCCAAATCAGAACCATCATTGCAAATCTTTGCGAAAGCTTCCAGACAAATCGCAAAACAACGCTTGGGTAAACTGGAAAATATCAAAATTACAAGAACATTTGCTGAGGAAATTGTTGAAGCTAAACCAGAAGTTGTCCAAGGAAACAAGTGTACTAGTATCAACAATGGATATGCTATTATTGGAACTCGACCCGATTGCTTGTCATCAGAAAATGGTGTGTATGTTTTCAAAAAAATGGGGACCCGACCAAAAAAGGACTTCTCAAAGTGACAGCACTGCACATTGTGAAGGAAATGCAGTTTTGTTTAAGTCCTCTTGCCAAATTTGTCAGCCTTGAAACGGCCATGATGAATGAGGTTGTTCATTGTACAACACTCAATTCAATTGGTGATGACGCTACTGCCTTCTCTGTTGGAAAGGATTATCACTCCAAATGCCATACCAATCAGGACATGTTCTACACTCGCTTAACAGTTACTCCTCCGACCCATGTAAGTGATGACGAGGTGATATATTATTTTATGTTCCCCACCTATGAAATCAAAGTCCCATTATGTTCTAGGGTAACTCTGCTCTTTAGCCCTTTGGTGATGCATAGCTGTTCAAATCCTAAATACAAAGGCTGTTTTATCATGTCTGCGTACATATCGTGCAAAACTGTACTAAGAGCTAATCCTCTATAATAATATTGAACAATAATTTAAAGTTAGCCCTTCCATTCTCCCTTGCTACTCAATCGAAACTGTCATAACTATCGCTCTCTGAGCTGGATAGATAATCATTGGATTTGTTATCATCCAATGCCATCTCAAACGGTTCCAACTGGATGTCGTCCTTTAGGGTGCATGCATTGTACAAACATTTGTAAGACAGTGGCGTAGTAGCATTTTTGCTTTCAAAGAAATCAAGCCACAAGATACGATTGGATATCACTAGCCATTCACAATTGGTTATGCAGCCATCTTTTCCTTCCTCTGGGACAACTGCCAGCTCAGGATGGACAGTCTCTACATGAAATAGGTAGAGAGAATTCATGAGGCGCCCACGTTTGACAAATTCAGAAGCTGTTTTCTTTGGCTCATCTTGAAAACGACAAGCAACGGCATACATTCCATTTGTATCAATCGGATGCCCACCAATAGTACTGTATGGCTGCTTCAAACTCTGTACAGTTAAAAAGCATAGCGGTTGGCACAGAATGAGCTTTGGATTGTTATTCAAATCAAAGTCCAATTCCATCAAACACCAATCCATCCATACGGTGTTGTGCAGAGAACTGTCAGATCTATATGAAGGATGAGAACGGAATAGAAAATTAGAACCGCAACCAACATCATAATGATTGTGTTCTGTAAGTCCACAAATGTGCAAAGGATTCTCCAATAAAGGCAGCACAGAATCACAAACAAAGTCAAGTATGACAGAAGGAAAAAATGGTTTTGATCTGTTTGTAGAATGATGCCACTTCATGGTTGATTCACCATTGTTGGTTCTCATTATTTGAAAATAAGAACCCCCACCATCAGGACGTTCAATTGGAGGAGGGTCAGGCGGATTCAAGTTGTAGTGAGATGTTGCCTGGCTTAGCATCATTTTCTCTGACTTTTGCTTGGCCGTTTGATTGATGAGTGATACAGCATTACCTTATGTGTTTTTGGAAGAAGCTTTGATCTCAGTTTTATGGTGAGATTCATTTGGAGCGCTATCCCAGCTGGCTGGGCTTCCCCATAAAGAGATATAATCTGGTAGGTGAAAGTACAGATGATTCTTGATTAGTTTTGTTCCCATCCCTTTTCTGTGACATGTTGAGTTTATACAATTGATAAAGTGCACAATTGTTTTTGGGAGATTCTTGAAGGAAGACTCTTTCATCCATCCGTGCTTAAGAAATTCTTCCATCGATAGAATGAGCTGATTTACCTCTATCTGTTTCTTTACAAAATGATGGTCACCAATAATGTCAGACCCATGTTTGGGAACCATAGCAATCAGAAGAGAAATAAGCATTCCAGAAAAATCATCCCTTCTTTCTTTGTGGTTGCTAGAAGCTGAGTCCCAAATTTGGTGCAAGGAAAATCTCTATCAGACTGGCGTGATAACAAAGCACTCTACCATTGTGCTAAATGGCCAATAGTGTTAGCGACAGCCACACCATGCTTCAAATTGGGGGCATAAACACATGGAACACTTCCGCGGAGCAACAATTC
The DNA here is from genome assembly GCA_037355745.1 of Pseudo-nitzschia multiseries. NCBI lineage: Eukaryota > Bacillariophyta > Bacillariophyceae > Bacillariales > Bacillariaceae > Pseudo-nitzschia > Pseudo-nitzschia multiseries. Next base: position 8,261,404 of record CM074787.1, on the reverse strand, counting down.
AATTGACTTGACCGCGTATTTGGTGGTGCCAAGCTGGTGCATGTGCAAACATTCCTTGGGAGTTGCAAAATGAATGTTGTTCTGGTTCGTACCAAAGCATAGATCATGAAATACATTCCTGATGTTGTGATGAGAGTTATTTTTGAAGTCCTTATTGATATTGTTTAGATCAGTGCCAGGAAAACAATGAAAATTGACAGGTGGCCATTTCTTTGTTGCAGGTTGAACAGAAGGAATGTTTATGTTCGGAGAATAACAGTTGCAATGATGGCACATCTGTAAGACACCCTTATTGAAGGAGCCGTATTTTCCACACAACTTATCATGAAGTTATGTGTCGCCAATAACATAGGCAATGGCAAATTTTATTTTTACCTTCCACTATTGGTTTGCGTACGGAAGATAATTCCATTCAATACCACCACCTTCGTTACATGCGGCTTTCAAGGAACAAAGCGCAACTTCCAAACCATTATGAAGATTCTGAATTTTTTCCTTTGAAGTGGCAGGGCAAGGGTGTCTTGTTGACTCTCATTCTGGGTCTGGGTGGAAGTAAATAGTTGTCCATGCTTCAGGTCAAGCGCAGGTCTCCACATTAAAGATACCAAGTGTCATGTTTGATGGCGTAAGCGTAAGTCTTCCGTTGGCATCCAAAGATATGCTATCAATGTAAAAAACAAGAATCTCTTGCGAATTGGGATTGCAAATTTCTTTCCAAGAAGATTTCCACCACGAGCTGTGATACAATTCTGAGATTACAGAATGAGGATTCAACTCAGGATTATTGTCAGGAGATAGAGGGGTGGAATAGTCGGGAAAAGAGAGGTTTTCTTCTCTCATTAGCTGCTGGTTGGAAAGTAGAGAATAATTGGCATCCTTAAAAGAACGGACATACACCTGAGTGGGTTTATTGTCAGGTAGTCAATTAAGTGTATGAGGATGAAATTTCATATCGGAGATACCCAGATTGGATTGGAGATTGTCAAAAATTGCTTTCCAAGGTCTAATTTTGGCATCGCAAAAATCAAAACCCATTCTGATTTGACTTTTCTTTGCCCATTGGAAAATTGATTTGAATGTGTTCAGTGGCAATTTATGTCTGGCCATTAAATTCATGAGTTCCAATTCAGCAAGAAGATGATGGGCCGGCGTTAGTTTTGTGTGGCTCTGAAATGCCTCCTCTCTTTCATTCAGATTGATGATTTCATGCAAAGATGGTGGTGGAGGGCCTTGCTGAGCAGTATCGAAGTTAACATCAGCATCATTAGTGTGATCTTCTTTGTTGTCTTCACAATCTATGTTGTTGGTAGAATTGTTGTCATTGTCGTTGTTTTTGTTTTTGTTTACGTCATCGTCATTGTCATCCTCGTCATGGGCATTGTCAATATCATTATTCAGTGGAAATGCATCTTCATCTTGAACAGCAGAAACAGTCATGTAAGATTCAATGGCGTTCCTATCCATTGGCGGTAAAAAGACATCATGTACAATCTGTCTGTTTAGAACAGAATGAAGACCGGTGGCTGATTGACTTGTGACGGTGTGGTGGGAGAGATGGGAAGGGGGAACAAATGGACCGTTTTCTGTCATAGTCATCCCAAAATCTGACGGAGAATGTTGAGCAGACGGCAAGGTAAGCTGCACTATGACAGAGGTGGAGAGCTTATAGATCTTTCCTTTAATTAGACCCTGACCATAGTAAATGGCGCGGCACTGACCTTTATGCCAGAGATGTTTTCTTAGGCCAGTGGAGAGGTATTTCAAGTTACCATTTGAAATGGATTCATATCCTAAAAAATTAGTTTTTTTTTGTTTCTCCGAGCAACCACGGCAGTAGAATGTAAGAGGGGTTTTGATAGCAGTAGGCATGATGTTACTGAGTTGTTTGAAGGAAAATATCAGTAGCAGTGGTCAAAACAATGGAGGTCAAAAGGATAGATCGGCGAAAGAAATAATGTATTGCATTACTTTTTGTGATGCTTTTTGTTTTACGGAGAATTCCTTACTACCATACTTTGATTGCAACATTGGTCTGTACAGTACATTCCTTACTACTTAGTCATTCCTCGTACAATATGTTTAGTAGTGTACGGTACAGTTGACAACATGTTGTGAAGATGATAAAAAGTCATTCGTGCGTAAGGTTGACACAAAATATTGCTTGTCACGAAAATCATATGATATCCTTAACCCTGTAATTGTTGTTTTATTTGAGGAGTGACGAGATATTTTCTGGAAAGGAGAAGTGCGCAACACGTGAGGTATTTAACTATACATGCAAGCTTAGGATGCAGGGAATTTTGAAAATAGGGTAGGGAGTTTTGAAAATACTGCGTGATAGCCCACGGGGGGTAGAGAAACAGTTCTCGGACGTAAGTCTTCAATTGTACTAGTAGTTTTTCTGAATAATTGATAATAGGTACTCCGTATTCATCACCCCCAGTAAAAACAGACACTACGACCCAGGGATGGATATTTTCATAATGACCATGATACTAATGCTACAGAATCACAGGATTCTCAGGTATGGACCCGTGTTAAATCACACACAAACCAGGGATGAGAAAGTCCCTTGCAACAGAAAAAAATAGGGTCGTGGGACAGTTATCCGATGTACAGTGGCAAACCTTCATGGTCTGTTCTATTGAAGGAGAAACAGAATGGCTGTCAAATTGGAAATGGTGTCCCCCATATCTTCATGAATCACCATCTGAAGAATAGCCATCCAATAGCCGTTCGATTGCCATTCCAAGTCAAAAATTAGTAGAGTATCATGCAGGATGCGTTTGAATGTGCTGGTAGTATTTCTTGTACATGTGCACCCTCATCCTCCCTTCTATTGGAGGGGAAACAGATGGGTCGGAGAAGGGTGTGTTGTCGGCTCGATTTTTTCGTACCTTTGTCTCCCTTGTTTGCCATTGAATTGCCGTTCAAATAGTACCCTGCTTCCCAATTGTAAACCAAGTAGTAGAGTAATGTGTAGGTATTTGAGTTGGTGCCATTTTGTACTACTATTTGTACAGTGGCGAACCTCCGTGGTCTGTTCTACTATCAAAGGAAAAACAGAATGGTCATCAAAAGGGAAATGGTGTCCTAATCATTGTGATTTGCCATCCGATAGCTGTTGGATTGCCATTGCCCATCGGCAACTCAGTAGTAGAGTAATGTGCTGGCGTTCGAATGTGGTACGTCCGAGAACTGTTTCGCGGGGTTCGAATTTACTTCTCGCGCACAAATTTTGTGCGTGATTTTAACACGGCAATATTTCTGGACACCCTGAAATTCGCGACGATCGTATAAGGGTATATGTAAACTCAGCACTATTTCTGTGCGCGTGATGCACATTACTCTACTCTCAAATAAAAATAATTTATTTCAGTCTCTAGCAGAACCGAATTATTATTCTGTACGAACAACACTTACTTCTATTCACGAATAAAAAAGAAATCTTGAGTCAGTATTAATTCCAAAATATTAATCTACCAAACAACAATTCGATTCTGCTCCCCTAGTTGTGAATTATATTTCTTGACTACAATATTCCCTTTTTAAAATGTAGATTATATTATGCTTGATTTATTCCTATTGCGACGTATTACGAATCCTCCATTATTTCTAATATTCTCAAAATTAAGTTCAAGATTAGTAGTAGTTTTGTATTATGTATGTACTGTTATTTTCTACATTAGTTCACCCATAGATAAACTTTCATTCATCAATGCTGTTATTGCCGGATCAATATAGACGTTTCTTTTCTTTTTCTTTTTGGTCCACTACAATTAGTGGAGCTGCTACTAGTAATATTTGCATCGCCCTGCTTATTGTTGGTGTAATTTGTCGAACTTTCGTTCCTAAATCTGTCCCTCATCATTTCTTCCAATTTCCTTCCTGTTTCTGGGTGTTTTCGCATCTCGCCAATTTTGTCGCACAAGTCACTGAACAACTCGCGACCTTCCTCCATCCATCCATTTCTGCTTCCACTGTCTGAATCGCAGAATTTTTTTTTTTGTCGCGGAATCGTGGCATCACCCTTTCGCCGCTGCTGGTTCACCCATACATGATGCTCATTGTAGATTAGTACCAATGCAAATGCTTCATCTGCTATAGTAAATATATCACTCAGCAAGTGCCTCTCCTTCCGTTGTTTGAAATTGGAATTTGTCGGATTGATTGCCGACATGATTCTTGTAACAAAATAATAAAAATCTTCATCTTCCGCGTCTTTGTATGTTCTGTATTGAGGGTTTAAAATACCTGTGTTTTCATATTCTGTGTCTTGAATAACTGCAACAGTACCAGGGAATGTGATAGGGACTCGACCTTTTCTGTAATCGTCTGTACGGAAGTATCATAAGTATCAACGGGCAGCATGTTAGTGTTGTCGGACCAAAAATAGATTCTCAAAATCCTAATTTCAACAACCAATTCTCCCACCTGTATTTACCTATCCAGTTTTTTCTCGCTAATGTTTGTGAGTTGTGCCTCAATGCAGTCAGTACTGTCCCTACTCGTTTCCTGTAAAAGGAACAGAATGCCGCAAGTGGAATATTTGGTGGCTTCATAACCGCACTTTCTCCAACAGCTTTATTTATTACAAGCGCCGTTACCTTGTCATTGATAGGGAACTTCATGTTGGGGTACCAATGTTTTTTGACGTAATCCCTTAGCTGCTTCTCCACTCTTTCAGTCATATCACTCAAAGCCTTAAGCATATCGTTGTCTATTATAAGTCCATATTCGTCTGTAATTGTACTTACTGCTCGTTCTCTTGTGTCGCCGGCATTGTAACTCCCCTCTCCCTGCATGGTTGCCTCCGTTTGTTTAGGTACCATTACTACCTTTCCCACCCCTATATGTGGTTCCCTCTCTTGTTGCCGTAAGCGTTTTGCCACTTCCTCTGCCAATTTGTCATATTGGATATTTTTCATGACATGTTCGGCAACATCCTCTAAATTGTAGCATTCTCCGTTAGATGTTTTCTCTACCACATTGGTTTTTGTTCCTTCTTTCTGTTGGTTCGTTACTGTAGTGGTGGTTGTGTTGGTAATGGTCAGCGCTGGTTCGTTACTCTGGTTGATGGTGTTTTGTTCTTCCGTGTTTGTAGTAGTAGAAATTGTGTTGTCGGAACCATTTTTTTTACTGTTGCCCTTTGATGCGTTCATAGTTGTGGTATTACTGTTACACACTTTGTTAGTAATTGCGGTGTTTGTTTTAACTCTTCTTTTCTTACCGTTGTTGTCCCCTGTATTTTGATGATCACCGGGCCGGATGGTTTTGTTGTTTCGAAGGGTCTTCCCCTCGGATTTTTTGCTTCGTCGTGTCTTTCCGATAGCATTCATATTTTTTTATTTTATTTTCTGAATACGGTGTCGATCAAGAATCATGTGTTTCTTTTTGTGTGGTTTTGTGTGTGTACTAATAATTTGTCGGGTTGTGTACGGTGTTTTGTGTTGTGTGTGTTGTGTGTGTCGTGTGTGTGTGTGTGTGTACAGTGTTTCGTGTAGTATGTGTACGATGTTTTGTGTGTAGAGTTTTTCCGTGGGTTCTGTACTATGTTGTTTGCCCGAACATCTTCTGTGTGTTGTCTGGTTTTGGGCGCGCTGTTATATTTGTAGCAGTAGATCACGTACCTGTGCCAGCCACCCCTCCCGCGCCATAATTTTTTCAGAAGGGAAACATTTGATCACACTAAGGTTATGTATTTCAATCCTCTACTCACATGTAGAATCTCGTAGACTGCTGCACCTAACATACCGTACTGTCTTGTGTGCCATTTGTATCTACAAACCACATCATTGTCTGTACTGTGTGTGTCAAAGTTGTTCCCAATATGCATTTAAAAGTTGTTCCCAACATGCATTTCGTAAGTCATGTGATATGCATTCATGGCCTGGTACAAAAACTTTGGTAGTCATTACCAAATGAGACTGTTTGTGCCCTGGAATTGCACCAAAAATACCCTCATCATGTTTGCCATTTTGAGAGTCAAACCACAACATTTTGGGCATTCTGAGTGGCAAAGTTGTTCCCAATATGCATTTGATGAGTCATGATAAATGTATTCATAGTTTTGACCGGATACTTTTGGAGTCATTACCCAATCAGTTAGTTTGTGCCCTAGAATTGCACCAAAAATACCCTCATGTTTGCCATTTCGAGAGTCAAACCACAACATTTACAGCATTCTGTGTGACAAAGTTGTTCCCAATATGTATTTGATGAGTCATGAGGAATGTATTCATTGCTTGGACCAGATACTTTTTGAGTCATTACCCAATAAGTTAGTTTGTGCCCTGGAATTGCACCAAAAATACCCTCATGTTTGTCAGTTGGAGAGTGAAACCTTAAGATTTTGGGCATTCTATGTGTCATAGTTGTTTCCAATATGCATTGGATGAGTCATGATGAATGCATTCATGGCTTGGACCCGATACTATTTGAGTCATTACCCAATCAGTTAGTTTTTGCCCTAGAATTGCACCAAAAATACCCCCATGTTTGCCATTTGTAGAGTCAAACCTTAAGATTTTGGGCATTCTATGTGACAAAGTTGTTTCCAATATGCATTGGATGAGTCATGATGAATGCATTCATGGGTTGGACCCGATAATATTTGAGTCATTACCCAATAAGTTAGTTTGTGCCCTGGAATTGCACCAAAAATACCCCCATGTTTGCCATTTGTAGAGTCAAACCTTAAGATTTTGGTCATTCTATGTGCCACAGTTGTTCCCAATATGCATTGGATGAGTCATGATGAATGTATTCATGGCTTGGACCTGATACTTTTTGAGTCATTACCGAATAAGTTAGTTTGTGCCCTGGAATTGCACCAAAAATACACCCATGTTTGCCATTTGGAGAGTCAAACCACAACATTTACAGCATTCTGTGTGACAAAGTTGTTCCCAATATGTATTTGATGAGTCATGAGGAATGTATTCATTGCTTGGACCGGATACTTTTTGAGTCATTACCCAATAAGTTAGTTTGTGCCCTGGAATTGCACCAAAAATACCCTCATGTTTGTCAGTTGGAGAGTCAAACCTTAAGATTTTGGGCATTCTATGTGACAAAGTTGTTCGCACTATGTATTTTATGAGTCATGATGAATATATTCATGGCTTGGACCAGATACTTTTTGAGTCATTACCCAATAAGTTAGTTTGTGGTGCACTGGAATTGCACCAAAAATACCCACATGTTTGCCATTTGGAGACTCAAACCTTAAGATTTTGGGCATTCTATGTGACAAAGTTGTTTCCAATATGCATTGGATGAGTCATGATGAATGTATTCATGGCTTGGACCAGATACTTTTTGAGTCATTACCCAATAAGTTAGTTTGTGCCCTGGAATTGCACCAAAAATACCCCCATGATTGCCATTTGGAGAGTCAAACCACAACATTTTGGGCATTCTGTGTGACAAAGTTGTTCCCAATATGCATTTGATGAGTCATGATGAATGTATTCATGGCTTGGACCAGATAATTTTTGAGTCATTACCGAATAAGTTAGTTTGTGCCCTGGAATTGCACCAAAAATACCCCCGTGTTTGCCATTTGTAGAGTCAAACCACAACATTTTGGGCATTCTATGTGACAAAGTTGTTTCCAATATGCATTGGATGAGTCATGATGAATGTATTCATTGCTTGGACCCGATACTTTTTGAGTCATTACCCAATAAGTTAGTTTGTGGTGCCCTGGAATTGCACCAAAAATACCCCCATGTTTGCCATTTGGAGACTCAAACCTTAAGATTTTGGGCATTGTATGTGACAAAGTTGTTTCCAATATGCATTGGATGAGTCATGATGAATATATTCATGGCTTGGACCAGATACTTTTTGAGTCATTACCGAATAAGTTAGTTTGTGCCCTGGAATTGCACCAAAAATACCCCCGTGTTTGCCATTTGTAGAGTCAAACCACAACATTTTGGGCATTCTATGTGACAAAGTTGTTTCGAATATGCATTGGATGAGTCATGATGAATGTATTCATGGCTTGGACCCGATACTTTTTGAGTCATTACCCAATAAGAAGTTAGTTTGTGCCCTGGAATTGCACCAAAAATACCCACATGTTTGCCATTTGTATATTCAAACCACAACATTTTGGGCATTTTGTGTGACAAAGTTATTCCCAATATGCATTTGATGAGTCATGATGAATGTATTCATTGCTTGGACCGGATACTTTTTGAGTCATTACTATCCAATAAGTTAGTTTGTGCCCTGCAATTGCACCAAAAATACCCTCATGCTTGCCCTTTGGAGAGTCAAACCACATCATTTTTGGCATTCTGTGTGGCAAAGTTGTTCCCAATATGGTTAGGGTTACATCCTGTTCGCAAATTCAGTAATTATTTGTTCGTATATGTGGACTTCTCGCAAGTTATTTACCCCCCTGTACCATGTACGTACATTCAGTACTAGCATGTAGATTCAGTACTAATAAGAAAATTCCAACGTCCGACCGTTCAAAAAATTCAAACGGATCACATTTGGAATTCGAACGTTCGAACGTTCGAACGTAACGTTCAAAAAATTCAATCGGATCACATACAGCACAGTACTAGCTAGCATGTAGATTCAGTACTAATTCCAAATTAATTCTAACGTTCGTTAAAAAAAATCCAACGTTCGACCGTTCAAAAAATTCAAACGGATCACAGTACTACTAAAAACGTGTAGGATTCTACACTTGTACCAAATCATGTAGAATTCTACATGATCTACAAGGAAAAAGAAAATCGTACGCGAAAAAAAAAAAAAAAAAAAACTCTCTCACACAAACACACAGTAATTTTATTTTCTACCTCGCGACAAAAAAATCACTTTTTCTACCTCGCAACAAAAAAAAACAATCTACCTCGCAACAAAAAATAAATACACTTCATAATCTGCCTTCTTACATCCGACTTATTTGAGTAGAGTGTTGGTTCTTGCAATCAACACTCCGTCCGAGAACGTGGGATCCGACCCTCTTTGAGCACAACGATCCGTTCTCATTTATTTTAGTCCGAAATAACAGCCTTGTACTGCATGACAATAGAAAGCATTGGACGAGAGGGAAATTGATGGATAGATATTGTTTGGACTGCAGCCTTACATATACGTCTTGAAATCAATGAACCTGCATCCCTTGCCTCTATATCAACTGGAACAAGATACTGTTTTTCGTGACATGGAGTAAGAAGTATTCTACGGCAGCAACTACAATTTCATCGGGACGGTTGTCGGAACGTCGGAACAAGCAAAGGTAAGAATGAGAGAGATCGGCATCGGCATCGGCATCGGCATATTGGTCTTCCACTCCACCGGCATTACTGATTCCCTTTGGTTTTCTTCTTATTTTCATAGGACCGGATCGGAAGCAACTAATCGAAACCATCGAAGCAACCATCGAATCGGAAGCAACGAATCTAATCGGAATCGGAAGCAACCATCGAATCGGAAGCAACCATCAAATCGGAAGCAACCATCAAATCGGAAGCAACCATCGCAACGAATCGTCGGCATCGAATCGTACGAACGTCAGCATCGAATCGATTGGCATGTAGATTATATTATTCTGTTGTTATTATTTACCCTCCTATGTACTACATCAATAGATACTCACCCATTTTGTTCAATTATCATGTATTCAAATAGGAACGGCAACGAATCAATCAGTGGGATTCATCCGGCAACAAATCGACGAATCGACGAAGCAACAAATTGTCGGCATCGAATCGCTCCTCCTCCTCCACCGGCGCTCCACCCGAATCGCTCCTCCTCCTCCTCCACCGGCGCTCCACTGACGCCGCTAGGCAACAACAGCAACGAATCGTCGGCATCAAATCGCTCCTCCTCCTCCACCGGCGCTCCACCAACGTCAGCAACTCCTGGATGGAGGAGACGAATCGCCGTTGTTGTTGGATGAGGAAACGAATCCCCGTTGTTGTTGTTGGAGGAGACGAATCGCCGTTGTTGTCAGAGGAGGAAACGAATCCCCATTGTTGTTGTTGGAGGAGGAGACGAATTGCCGTTGTTGTTGTTGGAGGAGGAGGAGACGAATCGCTGCTCTGTTGGATGAGGGGAGCGGATTCGCTGCTGGATGGAGGAGAGGAATCGCCGTTGTTGTTGGAGGAGACAAATCCCCATTGTTGTTGTTGGAGGAGACAAATCGCCGTTGTTGTTGGAGGAGGAAACGAATCCCCGTTGTTGGAGGAGGAGACGAATTGCCGTTGTTGTTGTTGGAGGATGAGACAAATCCCCGTTGTTGTTGTTGGAGGAGGAGGAGACAAATCGCTGCTCTGTTGGATGAGGGGAGCGGATTCGCTGCTGGATGGAGGAGACGAATCGCTGCTCTGTTGGATGAGGGGAGCGGATTTGCTGCTGGATGGAGGAGACGAATTGCAGTTGTTATTGTTGGAGGAGGAGGAGACGAATCCCCGTTGTTGTTGTTGTTGTTGTTGGAGGAGGAGGAGGAGGAGACAAATCGCTGCTCTGTTGGATGAGGGTGGCGGATTCGGATTTGCTGCTGGATGGAGGAGACGAATCGTCGTTGTTGTTGGAGGAGACGAATCCCTGTTGTTGTTGGAGGAGTAGACGAATCGCCGTTGTTGTTGTTGTTGGAGGAGGAGGAGGAGACAAATCGCCGTTGTTGTTTTTGTTGGAGGAGAAGGAGATGAATCCTGCTCTTGGGGGAGGAGACAAATCGCTGCTCTGTTGGATGAGGGGAGCGGATTCGAATTCACTGCTAGATGGAGGAGACGAATCGCCGTTGTTGTTGGAGAAGGAGAAGGAAACGAATCCCTGTTGTTGTTGTTGTTGTTGGAGGAAGAGACGAATCGCCGTTGTTGTTGTTGTTGTAGGAGGAGGAGGAGACGAATCCCTGTTGTTGTTGTTGTTGTTGTTGTTGTTGGAGGAAGAGGAGACGAACCCTGCTCTTGGGGGAGGAGACGAATCGCTGCTCTGTTGGATGAGGGGAGCGGATTCGGATTCGCTGCTGGATGGAGGAGACGAATCCCTGTTGTTGTTGTTGTTGTTGTTGGAGGAAGAGACGAATCGCCGTTGTTGTTGTTGTTGTAGGAGGAGGAGGAGACGAATCCCTGTTGTTGTTGTTGTTGTTGTTGTTGTTGGAGGAAGAGGAGACGAACCCTGCTCTTGGGGGAGGAGACGAATCGCTGCTCTGTTGGATGAGGGGAGCGGATTCGGATTCGCTGCTGGATGGAGGAGACGAATCCCTGTTGTTGTTGTTGTTGTTGGAGGAAGAGACGAATCGCCGTTGTTGTTGTTGTTGTAGGAGGAGGAGGAGACGAATCCCTGTTGTTGTTGTTGTTGTTGTTGTTGTTGGAGGAAGAGGAGACGAACCCTGCTCTTGGGGGAGGAGACGAATCGCTGCTCTGTTGGATGAGGGGAGCGGATTCGGATTCGCTGCTGGATGGAGGAGACGAATCCCTGTTGTTGTTGTTGCTGTTGTTGTTGGAGGAGGAGGAGGCGAATTGCCGTTGTTGTTGTTGGAGGAGGAGGAGACGAATCCCTGTTGTTGTTATTGTTGGAGGAGGAGGAGGAGACGAATCCCCGTTGTTGTTGTTGTTGTTGTTGTTGGAGGAGGAGGAGACGAATCCTGCTATGGGGGGGGGGGGGGGGGGGGGGGGAGACGAATCCTCGCTGCTCTGTTGGATGAGGGGAGCGGATTCGGATTTGCTACTGGATGGAGGAGACGAATTGCCGTTGTTGTTGCTGTTGTTGTTGTTGTTGTTGGAGGAGGAGGAGACGAATCCTGCTCTTGGGGGAGGAGACAAATCGCTGCTCTGTTGGATGAGGGGAGCGGATTCGCTGCTGGATGGAGGAGACGAATCGCCGTTGTTGTTGGAGGAGGAGGCGAATTGCCGTTGTTGTTGTTGTTGGAGGAGGAGACGAATCCCCGTTGTTGTTGTTGTTGTTGTTGGAGGAGGAGGAGGAGACGAATCCCCGTTGTTGTTGTTGTTGTTGTTGTTGTTGGAGGAGGAGGAGACGAATCCCCGTTGTTGTTGTTGTTGTTGGAGGAGGAGGAGGAGGAGACAAATCTGTTGGATGAGTAGGAGTGGATTCGCTGTTGCTCTCGCTAGTCGCTGGTGTTGATCTCGCTAGTCGCTCTCGCTCTCGCTGCTGCTGCTGCTGCTGCTGCTGCTGCTTTCGCTAGTCGCTAGTCGCTATTGCTGTTGCTGTTGCTCTCGCTGTTGCTCTCGCTGTTGCTGTTGCTCTCGCTGGTCGCTGTTGCTGTTGCTCTCGCTAGCCGCTGTTGCTGTTGCTCTCGCTAGTTGTTGTTGCTGTTGCTCTCGCTAGTTGTTGTTGCTGCTGCTGTTGCTCTCGCTAGTTGTTGTTGCTGTTGCTCTCGCTCTTTGCTGTTGCTGTTGCTTTTGCAAAAATTGTCTGTGAAGTAAATGCATTACTACTTAGTGATGATTGCAACATTCCTCGTACAATATGTTTAGGAATTGCTGGATAGATAGTAGTGTTCTTGGACTTGATCACCCAAACATATACGTCTTGAAAGAAGCAATGAACCGGCATCGTCCCTTGCTTCTATATCAACAGGAACAAGATACTGTTTTTCGTGACGTAGGAGTAAGAAGTAATCTACGGCAGCAGCAGCAACAACGAATCGTTGGCATCGAATCGCTCCTCCTCCTCCACCAGATCTTCGCATTTTTATTGCGTTGAGCACATCGGACTGGACGGGACCCTTGTAATACTGCTTGTCACCGACCGTGGCCTGGTACAAGGCAAACTTGTCGTTCATGTTCGTGTTAGTGTTTGTGTCTGTCGTTTTTTGGCCCGCAATGGGAAAGGGTATTTGGCCGACGTTGGGGGTAAATTGGTTTTCTTTCAGGTCGTCGATTCGTTTGAAATGGGTCTTCCATCCGAGTCACATCATCGCTAGGTTGTAGTAGGCATCGATGCTTCCCAGTTCTTTTACGAGGGTAAATTATTTTTCCGCCATGGACATGTTCACCTTGAGAACACCCCTGACACCCAGCAGGTAAAGGAGTCCCATCCCGTTCAGGGCGTACTCGTTGCAGTTGGAGAGCTGGTGCGAGGAGGAATCGTCGTGAGTAGCAATTCGCTTGCTGTTCTTTTCCTTGTTGACTTGGCAGTAGAGCCAGAGACACCGCCCAATTTGTTGTTGCTTTTGTTGTTGCTGCTTGATTGCGCCGGTTTGTTTGGAGTCGAATTCGGAACGGTGTTGAGTGAACCAAGCAAGCCGCGTTGTTTCTTTTCCTGGATGACCAGCAGCTGAAACGTCAAGACGAAGCTGCCCAGAACGAGAGCGCAAAGGCCAAGAACCGCCAACCCGACGAGTTTTGTGGGGTGAATTCGACTTGGAGTTGGAGTTGGAGGATTTGGGATGGAGCCCGTTATACCGGTATGTTGAGAAGATGAAATAAGTCATCCGTGCATAAGTTGTACACAAAATAGTGCTTGTCACGAAAAGAATATGATATCCTTAACCCTAAAATAGTTATTTTATTTGAGGAGTGACGAGATATTGTCTCAAAAGTAAAGGTGTGCGACGCGCGAGGTATTTTAGTAGACACGCGACCTAAAAAGGTAGGAAATTTTAAAAATAGGGTCGAGAATTGTAAAAATAGCGCGCGATAGCCCGCGGGGGGTAGAGAAACAGTTCTCGGACGTAGTAGTATTTGTACATGCACAGCACCTTCATGATCCTCCCATCTATCAGAGGGGAAATAGATGGGTCGGCAAAGGAGGGCCGTCGTTGTCATCATATTTTTTTGTCCCCTGTGCCATCGTGTTATTTGCAGTAGAATTGCCGTTCAAACAATAGTACCCTTCCCGATCATAAACCAAGTAGATTAACGTGTAGGTATTTGAGTTGGTGTCATTTTGTACTATTTGTACATTGGTGACGAACAACCTTCATGGTCTGTTCTATGGAAGGAGAAATAGAAGGGTCGATGCAGGGTCGAAATTAATGACATTCGTGATTTCGATGATGGGACTTCCTGCTAAAAAAATTGTCATGCAAGTTTTTTTCTCTGTCATTTGGCTGTGTTTTCAGGGTCTTTTCACTTGTTCTTTTTTTAAGAGAGTTTCAGTGTGCGGAGCACACGAATGCATATTGCCCGTAGACTTCTTGTACATGGTTGTTGTACTGGATATTAATTGTGGTATTTTTATTATTGTACCGGTACACTCACCGTACCGTACTTGTACTTCGTACTCCTGCATTTAGATACATACCGTATGTGCATACGTACCTTTAGGATTACCGTAGCTCGTACGAAGCGGTCAATGTTCAATCTTGTCTCGGAAACTTTTTTGAATTCAAGACTGTTTCTTCGTAAGACCGGTACTTGCACTCGTACTCGTACCCGGTTCGTACGTTAAGTTCGGTATCCAAGTGTCACCAGTGTTCGCGTTTTCGCGCGTACGCGCCAATAAAGAACAATTAGAAGCCATTCGTTAGCAGTGTTTTTCGTGCAGCTGCTATGATCGCTGAATGGGCGTAGGTTTGAATCGCTTGAGCGATGGGCAAGAAACTGTACCAAAGCGGTCTTGCCTCCCGGAAACTCGTGTACTTCGAAGAAATGACTGGCCAGAAGGCCCGAGCAGTGTGTTGTGTTTGTGTCATTTTGAACTCGGCGTACGTCTTTTTGCCTCCTTTGTTCGAAAGGAAGTTGACACTCGACGTCGCCATCGCTCTCGGTCCCGTTGATGAAGAAACTCACACCGTAATTACTTGTACCTAAAATAAGACCCTCATCCACGATTACTTGTACCGGTACCGTAGGAACTCAAGAAGGAGCATCTCATGATCAAGAACCAGTGTCTGTCACACTGTTTTCAATTTGGACATAATATTCCCATACTGCCCGATCCATTCACATCAGCAAGAACGAACGCAAACTGAATTAGGACTACCGGTGCTCGTACTCGTACTCGTACTCGTACCTCCCGAGAAAGAAAATAGTTCCACGTATACGTAATCTGCGGGACTAGAGCAACAACATACATACAAGACAAGACAAGACAAGACAAGACGACTCACCTCACCTCACCTCACCTCAACTCGAATACTACTACTAATAACAACAACAACAACAACAAAAATGCCGCGCTTTTTTGCTTCGAATTGCCGATCCCTCCTCCTCTCCACCTCCCGCTCCCGCTGGGCAGCAGCGGCCCAGCACCAGCAGCACCACGCGCCACAACGGGTCGGTCGCGTCGCGGCGAGACGGGGCCTCTCCGCCGCCACCGCGTCGTCGAGCCACCAATCGGCTTGGCGACGAACCGCCCTGGTCGGTGTCATGGGATTCGTTGCCGTCACCATCGATTACAACAACCGCACCAGCACGGGTGTTTTGTCCCTGGGGGCGCTCTCGTGCGATCACGCCGGATATCAACACCAACAATATCACTGCCAGTGCGATGCCGGTCCTGGTCCTGGTCCTGTTCCCAGCTCCGGAGACGTCTTTTCGGTGGGGAAAATCACGAACGAACCGGCCACAAAGATCGCCTTCCCGGCACTCTGCAACGGAATGTCCCTGGCGGGGGTCGGGGTCCGGATCAAATACGTCTTTGTCAAGGTCTACGCCGTGGGAGCCTATTTCGATCCGGTGGCCATGATGGCTGTCAAGAAGGGATCTTCGGCCGACATTGAAGCGGCGCTCACCGATCCGACCTATCCCCGAACCATTCGCATTGTTATGAACCGTGGGTTGTCTGGTGAGTTTAGTTTAGTTGAGTTTAGTTCGCCAACTCGGCTGTGCTGTGCTGTGCTGTGCTGTGCCACCGTGGAAGGAGAACGAGAACGGGATCTTCTGAGCTTGTGTGTTGTGGAACTTTCTTTTGCTCACATCCGTCCGTCCACCCATGCGTGTTTCTATATTCTGTTTCTATTCTTGTTTCTGTTTCTATTTCTACAGTCGACAAATTCATCGCTGCCATGAACGAGGCAGTCGAGCCCCGACTCAACGGGAAGAACCTAGAGACGCTGGACGAGTTCAAGGAACTTTTCCCAAAAATCGATTTGGTCGAGGGAGACGAAATCGAGCTCACGATTCGTGGCGATACCCTCCTTCTCAAGACGGGGTTGGGCGTGGGGACCATCCGATCCCGTCCCTTTGTGGAAGCCATGTGCGACGTCTATTTCGGAGCGGACCCCGTCAGTCCTACCCTCAAGGAGGACGCCCTGAAAGGGATCCCGGCTTTGTGAACACGAAACATCGGGAGGAATTCGAATTTGAATTCGAACCAATGAATCAATCAATCGGAGGAACTCAAAGACGAATACGCGGATAGGATAGGATAGGATACAGCGGTAATTACACCGATACGGGCGTGGGCGTGTTTGCGCCTCCGTGAGCTATTTGCAGTGAGGGTAGGCAGGACCAAGGTGGCGGTCGATAAACGATCAACGATCAAGAGACACAACGAAATACAGACCAGCCGGTGGAATCAATCAATCAATCTCGGTGAAATCTCGAAAGCAATATAAAATAGCATGTAGAATAGAAAGATATAATTACAATTACAACGCGGGCATTTGGACGAAGAAAAATCAACAACCATCATATAAGTATAGTAGTACACGTGTATGAATACTCTATTATTACTACCTAGGTACTGTATTATTTTTGTTTTTGCGTTTTTTTACGAGCCGAGTGAGTCGTCGGAATATCACCGTATGGATTATGGATACAACAGTTCGTACCGGTAGAGCACACATAAGATTACATACCGGTAGTGTGTTTGCAACATACTCGTACGTACTTATCACTGGTACAAAAAATCCTCGAGATCCGGGTTTGCCCATTCATTGTTGCACAAGGAATGAACATACCGGTGCAACGTATTGAATGCATGCGACCTACCCGTGACCCGTGACATCGACATCGACATCGACATCGACATCGACGTCGACATGCATGTTGGAATCTATTTTTGTTTCTTTGGTTGGGGATGTTCAATTATTTTCTTTCTTTGCGGTTTTCTTTCTCGCTCGGTTGTTGTGCCTTGCCGTTGTTACGGTTCCGACTTGTTTTTTTCGACGACGATGACGATGACGACGTGCACGGGCCGTAGTCCTCCCGGTATTCGAGGTTGCTGCTGTCGTTGTCTTGGTTTTCACCGAGGAGATCGTCGTCGTCGTCGTCGTCGTCGAGCTCGAACTCCATCCGGGGCGCGAACCAAATCGTGACCGCAACCATCCACGCCGCAACGTCCAGCAAGAAATCCTCGAGGGGGGTAAATCGGGCGTTCCCGTTCAGCTCTTGCGGCGATGGCGATGGCGATGGCGATGGCGATCCACCGTAGTAGTGGTGGTTATCCGAAAAGAACGTCCGCCGCCGGACGTTGCTGTTGCTGTTGCTGTTGGCGTTGCGGGTTGTGGTTGGCGCCGCTTTTGCTCCTCGGTTGTTCCAATTTCCGGTACCGCGGGCTGGTCGGTGAGAAAGCCGGTGCCGGTGCTGGTGCTGGTGCTGATGCACCAACACCGTCGAATAGTATTCCGTTCGTTGCGGTTGTCGTGGCTGTAATTGTCGTGGCTGCAGTCGAGAAGGAGATCGACGACCGCCAAGGGCCGTGTGCATCCTCCGCAGCGGTGCGGCCGATGAGCGGGCGGATCGGAACATGGCGTCTGTGTGCGTGTTGTGTGCGTGTTGTGTGTTGTGTGAGCGTTGTGTACGTTGTGTGTTCTGTTGGACGGTCCTGGAGGTTTCTTCTTCTGCGCAATTGGTGCGTTTGTGTTTTGTGCTTGCGTCTGTGTGCGTGTTTTGCTTCTGCTAGCCGTCCAAACCGACGGCTTACCGTATAAACTTGATTGTGGTATCCAACTCCGGGGTCTCTGAACTTTCCATCGGCGGGACTGGCAATGCACACAAGCAATCAATCAATCAATCAATCAATCGATCAAAATCGACAGCGACAGCGACAGCGAACAACAAGAGCCAAGAATCTGTTCACCGCCAATAATACCGGTACGGCACGGTCCAACAAGTGTTTTTTTATAGTTTAACGAACGATACCGCAGTATGATATTATTCAATGCTAGCCTAGATGTACTCTGGTATTGTGCCGTATGCAAACGTTTCACGAGCAACGTTATGATTATATTCTTCCTCTTTTCGCAGATTGTTGTTTCGTTTTGAGATGATTGTTCTGTTCCGCCCCGCCCCGCCGAAAAACGAAGAACGAAGAAATTATTTAGATTTTTTCAGCGAAGCGGTGATCGAGGATTTTGATGGTTTTGATGGTTTCGATTGATGTCTTCTCGAACTTCCCGGTTCAATTGTTCAAGATAGTGAAGAACGCGAAGAACGGGAAATCCATCATGAAGTCCCACCAATATTATTAGTACTCGTACTCGTACTCGTACTCATACCTACCGGTACTCATAGGGTAGTACAATACCGTACGATACGAGTACATACCGGTACGAGTACATGCCGTAATCACTGCAGTTGTATTCTGCTCGCGCACGTAATATAAGAGTCCCGCGCTCGGAGGTGCGCACACGCACGGAGCAAAACGACACTTACGAAAGATAACGTTTGTACCGGTAAATACACGTTTCAACGTTAAATAAGATCTTCCTAACGTCAAAGAATGTACGATGTAGTATGATGCATACGTATTTAAGTATGGTACTAGCGCATAGGTTTATTCAGGAATGCACACACAAGTTTTGACGACATACGTATGGTAGTAGTATCGTAATCCTATGGCTTCGGCGGACGAGCACGTGTACTCACTCCTAAGTAACAAGAAAAATGAGGGTTTGAAACAGGCTCAACGGGTGGAAGGAGGGAGTGGTACTCTTGTAGCAGAATGTGGTACTCCGGTGCCAAAAAGTGGTACTCTGGTAGTACCACACTTTATTCTGGTACTATTTTCTACATGATTTCCAGTGACTGTGCAATTTCCAGTCGTATTTTGAGCACTATTCTCCTACTACTAGTTTCGATACTCCCAGAACAGACTAATACACAGTAGGCTAGGGACCAAAGTGTATGCCAAAAAAAGAGCTAGAATTAGTCTGTATACCTCTTTCTTGCTAGAGAGCAAGTCATGATGAATATCGAGGCTGTTGTGCCCAACATGATACTAGCTTGTTGTATTACGGAGGCTGGAACGAGAAATACGGTCGTCCCATAATAAACGGGGACTAGATCGGAGCAGCGCAGTGATTGTGGATTGAGTAGGAATGTCGTCGTCTTTCGAAGCGGCCACTCCAGCAGCAGCAGCACCGACACATACCGTAGCGACCGCTTCAGCAGTAGTTGGCGCCAAAGGAGCAACCTTGAAGAAGAAGGAACCAACGGCGCCAAAGAAGCAGCCGGGCAGAAAGAGGAAGGGTCCAACGGGCGCGCTTCTTCCTCCTTTTCCCAGACGTGGTAGCTGGAGATCCAGAAGGAGGGGGAGGGGGGTTCTTCTTGTTATAGGGGTTCTTGCACAATGAAGAATTCCTGGCTGCTACAGACCGGCGTTGGGTTGTTGTTGTTGTTGTTGCTGCTGTTCTTGCGTTGGTAGAGGACGACCAAGTCCGAGACCGACCGGTGGTGGAGCAGCAGCTCTTTCAAGGTGGTACAGTTCAAACCATGGTTGCTGAAAGGAGCGACTCCCATGGTCAAAAGCAAAAAGAAGCAGTGCTGTGAGATAGGAATAAAGAAATAATGACGACGATGCGCCGGCAGCTCCAAATCAAATCAAACCGAAACAACCTTAACATCTCCCCCCCCCCCCCCCCCCCCCCCCAACAAACAAGAATCGACAGTCACTTGCACCAGTGCTTGCTGTTGCTATTCCCATGGTCAAACAAGAGTGTCGTGGGTGATAGGAATGAATAAAATGACAACAACAATGACGATGACGATGACGATGACGATGACGACGACGATAAGGATAACGACGGCAAGTGAAACATAACAGCCTAAACATCTCCCCGCAACGAACAAAGAACCGGCAATGACTTACAGGGCTATTAGAATGGGTTTCTTGTTGTTGTAAGAGAATAGGAAGCAGCCAGTGAGAGGGTCTATTCCCATGGTCGGGGGGTTGGTTTTGCAAAGTGGTTGATTTTGAAATTATGAATTACAACCAGGGAAAAACAGCAAAAATCCAGGTTGCAGTAGGGATTCTACTAGATTCTACACAGGTAGTGGTGTCAAGAAGGAATCAACCAAATCCTGCTGCTGCTGCTGCTGCTGCAAATCCCGCGCGTTTGCTCCCTCTTTACGCTTGAGTATACCTAAAAACACGTCCAATGCGTTGAAAAAATTATTACTTAACAAAGTGAGTGGTACTCCGGTACCACCAAAATGGTACCACTGATCGGCACTGTACATTTTGTACTTGTTCCTATGAGTACTTGTTGGTACCACCAATCGTTGGTACCGGTTTAGCCTTGTCCCCCCCCTGTAGCAGCATCGAAACACTACTACTCCCCCTGTAGCAGCATCAAAACGCCGGGAGCTAGCAAGGAACCCCTCCTCCTCCTCCATTGTGCTCATCCTTCCGAAGCCATAGAGATTACCGTGTCAACACACCTTTCCTCCTTTACCTCCTCCTCGTATTATCAGTGGGGAGGAGGGGTGTTACTTGGTACCACTCTAGCTCCTTGTTTCCTCGGCCGGGGGTCTCGTAAACAAGGAGCTAGAGTGGTACCAAGTAACACCCCTCCTCCCCACTGATAATACGAGGAGTTGATTTGGTTGCGCGCCTCGGATTTTTCTTAAGGGAGTTTTTTCTTTAGAGAGGGGATGACACGTGCCAACCAAAACGGAGGACGGGGTGTTACCTATAGTACCGTACGGTATAGTAGTATGGGATCTCCGTTAAATTCACGTGCCCGTGAGGTTTGGAGGAGATACTTGTATGCCTCCTCTTGCTGCATTTTTTTTTTCAATTTTGAGTTCCACACTACAACAACTCCAGCCAAAAAATATATTTTGCCCTCTCTTTTTCATGGGTCTGCCTCTCCCTATTAATGCAAAACAGTTTAAAAATCAAAGTGCACATCATTATTGTATTTAATTCCTTTCGTGCCCAAATCGAAGATATGATACAACCACCAATCAAATTGTTTGATGTTTCTAAGCGCAACTGATCAAATCTTATGTTTCTAAGCACATTTATGTGTTCAGAAATAATGAGGTGCAGCAAGTTATGTATTGTTTGCATGCATGATTGGAATATTCTTCTCAGGTCATACTATATCTTGAAAATGACCAGAAAGATTCATTCTTTTCTGTTTTTCACAATCAAAGTTCGATACTTAAAATCAGAAGCAAGGCTCCTTTTGTTTTCACAACCAAAGCAAGATTAAGCTTCTGTTTTTGGGACAGCCAATTCCATACTCGTTACAGGCTTTTTGGAAACTCACGTTCTTGGGACAGCCGTTTCGATACTCAACACCCCCTCTCATATTTTTAGAAAAACACAGTAGAGGTTCACATATTATGTGTGCAATCTTTGATTAAGCTGTGTTGTTTTCAAGAAAAGACAGTAGAGGTTTGCACACAATGAATCCTTCATACACGTTGAACCTGTTATCTGCTGTACTTATTTCATAGTAGTAACAAGTGATTCTACAGTGTTGCATTAGCGGCAACACTGTCTTTGGCGAAGACCGAGTTGCTGTTGGGAGAGTACGTCCAGTCCCAGGTGTATTGAGAAGTTCTTGCTGTGGAATTTGAAGGAGTTGCTGCAGCATCAGAATCAATTGTCTTGTTAGTAACCAAGTCAGTAGTACTGGAAGGAGAGCTCACATAGGACGAAGGAACTTGGACATTCGTATCAACCTTGGGTTCAATGGACTGTTGCTGTTGTTGTAACTCTAAAAATCGACCGGATAGGTATAACGAATTGTTTAAATTTAAAGAGATGTGAGCTCTGAGAGAGACTCTTATTTTTACTGTGTATTTCGTACTGTATTGGGGCTCTCTGTATTTTACATGGTAGAGATCTTCCCCGGTTATTTGTTACTGTCTTCTTTACTGTCATACCGGTTCTTCTGTTGCTGTTGCTGTATTAGCGTCGTATCGGTCTTACTGTATCGGTCATTTGGTGGTATCGGTCATTCATGTTGTTAAGTAATCTGTTCGATGGGGCGTATGCTTGTTCGTGGTATATATGCTAGATATTTGGCCCATCTGGAATCGGTATTGATTTTCTTGATTGCAATAAGTAATTTCCTCACGGGATATCAAGTATATTCTTTTGAATGTACTTATGGATTCCAAGTGTTCACTTATTGGTCAGGTCTTTGGATATGTCTTGTTTCTAACCGATTACTGTCTTTTGTTTGTAGTCCTAAGTGATATCGTTTTTACCACTTAGGGATTTCCAAGTAGTGGAGGTGCGTTTGATTCTAAGCTTCAGTCTTTGGAATATTCGTATCTAGTAGTATCGCACCTCGGTTGTCGTTTTGTTCGTTTTGTCGGCTTTTCCGATCGAATTTGATGCCGACAACAGTCCGTATTTTTCGCCGACAACAGCTGTAGTATGTTGGCAAGCCGGTCCCCCAATACGTTGGCATCTTCAGTTGCTGCTGCTTCTTCTTCTTCTCCTTCTTCGGTGAAGCTTGTGTCGTAGATTTCCATGAATTTGTATGGGTACCACCATTCTTTCTTAAATCCCCAGTGGAGGATTTGCAATTCTAGTCAGAGACTAGGGCCGTTATTTGCAATCGCTTGTCAAGCTGCTATGTCTGTCT
The DNA here is from genome assembly GCA_037355745.1 of Pseudo-nitzschia multiseries. Taxonomy (NCBI): domain Eukaryota; phylum Bacillariophyta; class Bacillariophyceae; order Bacillariales; family Bacillariaceae; genus Pseudo-nitzschia; species Pseudo-nitzschia multiseries. Next base: position 8,238,690 of record CM074787.1, on the reverse strand, counting down.
AGTAGTGTGGTCTTGCTTTGGACGCATCCTAAGGAGCCATTGGCTGCAATATGCCACATGGTGGAGAAATTGAAGAGGACGGCAATGCATTGTTTGGTTGTTTCTGTTTTCTCTTTAGAAGGGAGGCAGTCCATTATTTCATTGATGATTATCTTACGGAGGATGGTAACTGGATCAAGACCTACTAGTGTCTTGGTGTCATCTTTGTGTGCAATGAAGAGGCTGTCTGTCTCCTCAAGGTATTGGTATTAGGAGAATGTTTTGTTGAGGCGGGCATTATTGTCAGCACCAATAGGGTTTGGTAAGTTTCCAAAACTGAAGTAGATGTCCTTGATGCCAAGAAACTCTGTTGGGGAGACAGTTGGTACACCCCCTGATTCACAAGCAGGGAGGAAGAAGGAACGATGATTGATAGCAAGACAGATGGTCAACTTGTTGGAGGTAGTGGGTCATTATTTTGCAATTGCTGGGCGTAGGGTGGAGTCACGGTGATGGAAGTTCATCTTTGTCAGGGGAGGAAATGGTGGCAAAGGGAGAAGGAAATGACGGATGCTGAGATGGAAGATAGCGTTGTTTGATTGGTAATGGTCCTCCTTGGTGCCGCTTAGGAATGACGATCGTGGATCATGGAAACAGTAGGATTAAGGCAACCGTTGAGGGAAGAGTTGCAGTCGGTGGTTTAAAGTAGTGCTTAGCACAATCAAATGGACGTTGATGGGTCCTTGACACATTTGGTGTCACGTGGATGAGATGGATGCGGAAAGCATGGAGGTTGCAATTGGTGTGTCCGATGCAATATGCTTCTATTAAAGACGTCTGTGGTCTTTATCTTGCAATCAAATCAGCGGACTGATTGTGGATTACAATGTGCGGCATAGCAAGTAGTATTACCCCTCCAATCGGCAAGCAGGAAGAGGGAAATGCTAGGAGCGTAGCTTGTGGCCGAGACCCACACCAGTAGGTAGTATGTCAGAGGGGGGGGGAGGTCTATTGATGCAGCTCACCGGCGATGCCCCCACCAAATATACTCCAGCATTAACCGTTCAGTGGAGGTGCTGAACAGGCGGAGATAGATAGCTTAAGGTATACACTTGTTAGTGTAAGTTATATGGGCTCTTTAACCTGTTGTACACTCAAAAATCAACCAAAAGGTATAAGATGTTCAAAATAATTGAGATGTGAGCATATCGTGTGATTGATTGCTCGTCTGTTATGGTGGTGCTAGCTATTTCATATATTGAACCGATATCCCTGTATTATTCGTGTTGTAGGGGTATCTTAACCGGTCATAGATCATGTGCAATTTGTCATAAGACAGAGAACACATGAGACCTTAATATCTTGATACTTGAAGTCATTTTTCAGAGCTTTAAGTAACTTTTATGTGTAGAATGGATGTATTTACCATAAAATGTACGTAAGTACCGTACGTGTATGTTTGACCAACAACAGCCTGGCCTGTGTCTTGTTCAACATATCATTAAGGTTTAAGTGTGACTGACAATCATGGTACAGTACTAGATTACTAGCACTTGGCCAAATGTTGCCCACCCATGCACGGCAACATCCACCCTCATCCTCCTCTTCTTGTTCTGCTGCTGATGTTCTTATGTTCTGCTTGCTTTGCAACATGATGCACCATGTGCTGGTGGTGGTTTGTTGGACATAATACTACTAGTAGTACTGTATGGAAAGAATACCCCATTGATACAATTACATTCAACTTGGGCATAGCTACTATGATCACACCTCTTCTCTCAGTAACTTTCTTTACTATTACAGGTTGTGCCGGAATGATGGGCGAATCATGAGTAAATCATGAGTAAGGGTTTGGATTGGCGTTCTATTCGCAGTCACCGTTATTACATCATTATTGTTGCTTACTTAAGCTTTTTCGGTAACGGTTCTGACCGTGTTTTTTCAACAGACGAGTCGAACAGAACCCGCACGAATAAAAAAGATCGCGCTCCTTCCGATCGCATCGAAGCACTCTCACCAGATAGTAAGTTACAAGTAATCTTACTCGTACGCACAGGTAGGTACGGTACATACCGGTACGAACCGGTATCGTAACGCCTTTTTGTCAGAAGGAAGAACGTCTTTATTCGTGGAACGCGCGTGGCACCAAAGTTCGAAAAAGCTGTCAAAGGATCTTTCAACGCATTCTCCCGCATTTTGTTCGGGCATGGGGAATAGAAGATTCGTAGAACCGTCCTTAACCCTCACAAACGAGCAGGAGTTTAATAGGCCTTCTACCCCACGCTCAAAGCCATTTCGTGCACTCTGTCACATCGGAAGTACGGTAACCAGAACCCATTGCGATATAGTTTCATAACCGAACCGAACCGAACCAAACCCAACCCAACCCAACCGAACCTTATTCACCACCATGAGCCAAGAAGACGATATTACCGTTCCGTCCTCGGCGGAAGGCGACGTAGAAAACGATGCCACCATTGCGGACATGAAGAAGATGATGGACACACAAATCACGTGCGAAAAAACCGGTAAGAAAAAATCCTATTGGTCGGTCGCCATGGAAACCATGGGAATGGCCGGTGGTAAAGACGGAGAAGGTGACCTGTGGTTGGAAACCGTGGAGCAAGGCGTCCCCATGCTGAAGAAATACATCCGAGAAAAAGATGCCAAACTAGCCGAGGAGCAAGAACAGGCCAAAAAGAAACTCCCCTTCAACTCCTGGATGGATCTAGTCCCGCTCGACGAATTTCACACGACGCAAACAAACTTCTTGAAGGCGTTTTTGAAGTGGTCCATCAAGGATCGAGAAGACGTTGTCGAAGGCAGCGAAGATGCTAAGTTGGTCGTCAACGCCTCCAAGGCCCGGCGTCGATTGGACTCGTACTTTGATTGGATGAAGGACAACATGGCCGAAGATCTTGCCGAAAACCCTTTGACATTGGACTCTGTCAAAGACGCCGCAAAAGCTTGGGGTATCGAGGCAACCCACACGAAAGATAACCAGCTCGCTTGGTGGTTTGATATCGGAAGAATGGACCAAGCGGCAATGAAAACTGTTCCCGCGCAAACCCAGTTGCGATACATCGTATGGCACAGTCACTTGATCATGTTCGACCACAAGGCTCAAGACAACGGTGTGAACATTGTGGAAGATCTGAACAAGATTGGATTCTGGAATTGCATGACCCTGATCCCCATTGAATTGAGTGCCAAAATGGACCGGTTGACCATCGGCGTCTTGCCGGTAAAAATGAAGGGCATCTATGTATTTGGTGCGGCCCGTTGGATGCATCTCATGATGGGTTTGATGAAACCCTTTTTGAGCAAGAAAATGAAGGACCGCATGTATATTCTTACGGAGAAAGTAGCGCCTGATCCCCAACAATATTGTGATGACTTGGTTGGGCGAGATAGCATCCCCGAAGGTTTCATGGGATTGGAGGGAGGATCCCCACCCGACGCATTGATCAAAAGATTGAGAAAGAAGGGAAAGAAAAAAGAGAAAAAGGAAGAATCGAAGACTAAAGAGGAAAGCGAGAACTAGAACTAGAAATACAAGCAAAGAGGTGATTTTACTTTTTACTCGTTGTGGAAACTTTAATCGACATGTTTTCTTGTTTCAAAAAGAGAAGGATTCTAAATATCGGAAAGAGTTGCGCTGTTGTGATTGCCAACGAAGTTTCGGCTTCTGTATCCAGTGTACGAATAGCCTTTCTCCAAAATAAATATTGTGATATCTTTGGTTTATTGAAAACTACGGAGTGTTCCATACTATGCAACCACAGTATTTGTGCTTTGAATCGCATCGTTTGTTGGAAAGTCAAATCGAATTGGTGCACCATGATTCGCTATTACAAAACTTTCTTTTACCACTTGATGCCGGTACGATTCGGTCGGATGCGGAACCAAGAGGGTCACCTCTATGATCTCACCAGCACTGCCTTGTATTACAGCCGACACTCCCTGCTTGGTGCAGGTCACCGATTGGAATCGTTTCGGTGAAAGCGCTACGTACTTGTCCAGTTCTCCCAGAAAAAACACGCCACTTTGGGGGCATTCTTGCCATACGGTTACAACGTCCGGAGAAAGATCCGACCCAGGGAATTCAAATGACGAAGACGACGCAACGAATATTAATGATGATTCGCCCGATCTACCCTCGGATTCGTCCTCTTCGTTTTGTGCTCGAAGAGGAACCATCGCGACGCATCCGCTCTCTACGGCGTTCGCACCGTCTCGACAGTCCGGGCTCGACGCAAACGTGCGATAGACCAAACGGATGGAGGTCAAACCCGGTTCGATCTCGATCCGAGGCCAGAAATCTCGAAGCGTGACAGGAAACGGCTCGCGGAGCTGGAAGGAAACAAAAATCCACGACGGACCGAGACCGAAGGTTCCATAGAGGTACCCGTCCAATTTAGAGTCTTGTAGAAAACTAGCATCTACCGCGGTGATCGGTTTCGATGGCTGCAGCAGGCTTCCATCCTTCGATATAATCCGTCGCAGCAGTGTGGCATTCGTCATGCCGATGGCATCGGAAATTCCTACAGGTCTAACTCACGGTTTTGGAAAAGGAAGAACATTTTCAGATTTTGGAAACAAAATGCAGTTTTTAGGGTTTCAATCTCACTTCGATTCCAACCATGCCCATTCCAGAGTGCAATGCAATGGAACACAATCATTCCACTTACCCCGTGGTCATGATCGCTAGCACGACGTGTAATTCTGCCGCAACGGCCTCGTGATCTACGGTCCATTTGCACCCCGGGGTCTCCGTGCGGTTGTTGTCCGTCGTCCAGAGCGTATCCTTGCTGGGCGCTGCGCCCAGGGCCCAGACCAACAGGGAGGACTCCCCAATGTCGTAGCTGCGCCCGTAGCAGAAATCGAAGGACACCCGGAAATTGGTCACGGCGGGAAAGTCGAGCGACGACATCACGACGTTCGGAGAGGCGTAGCACCACTGGATCGGTGTGTTGCGATCGAGCGCGGCGTCCGCCATTCCCCCGAGAAAGCCGTCCGCACCCCACAACGCGTCCTCGACAAAGTCGTCGACGCAGTTGATGTTCTGGTCCATAAAATCGGACTCGAAACTCACCATTCCGGCGCGCTCGATCCCCTTTGCCAGAAACCAGGCAAAAAAGTCCTTCGAATCCGCCGCGGCTACGGTGTCGAACGCAAAGCCCTTGCATCCCGGCAAGCTCGGATTCGACGAGACGGATTCCCAGGGCGTGTTCGGTCGAAAGTATTCCGTAGTGTTGGGACAAAAATAGGGAGCGTAGAGTTGCAAGGGTACTCCCAGTGCTCGCTGAAAGTTTCCGGTGTCCAGGGGGTAGGTGCCGGGGTCCTGTCCTCCGTCGGCACTCCATCGTTCGACACACCACGGAGCGGCCTTGCCCCGTCCACTGGAGGTTCCCGCACCCTGGAACGAGAGGTATCCGATGGGGATTCCGATCGAATCCAGGTATTCTTTTTCCCGAAGCAGAACCTCCGAGCAGTTGGCTTGGTTACAGAAACAATACATCGCCCCGTTGTCCGTTTGGTATCCAATCTTTTCCAGGGTCACGTCCCTCAGTTTTGGGACTCGGTGGGAGTCAAAGTTGGAGTTGGAGTTGCCGGACGTTGTTGTTGGCCTCGTGACTAATCCGTTCGCTGTTGATTTTGAGATCCCGGTCGCATTCGCATTCTCATTCTCATTCGCGTCGGGACCGGACGAAACCGAAACAGAACCTTGCCGAGACAGAGACTGCACTGCCGCTTGCACGATGGTCCCCCATTCGTCCATGGTCGCCGTGATCCCGCCGCGGCTGCCCTGGTAGAGAAGAATCGAGTGGGCCAGCCCCGCGGGAACGCTCCGCAGCCGTCCGTTCAGGCCCGGAGCAAACGATGGCACGGTTCTGGTCCAGTCCCGTTGGTTTCCGGCCGTGAACTGGTTGAACCGGTGGCGGAGGTACGGTGGCCGTGGCGCAGAAGCTGCAGCTGTAGCCGCAGCCGGAGGAGTTGTAGGAACGAACGGGCTCGCCACGATCACGGTGGTCAGGGCCGGGTCGGACGCGTTGTAGAACACCGTGGGTCCGCCGCGGGGACCCACCGATGGTCGCCGGACGCTCTGGACGAACGAGCCCTCCCACGAGAGTGCCGACGGGAGCACCGGGGGAAAACACGAATCGGTGTTGGTGGGCGCATTTGCGTTTGCGTTTGCGTTTGCGTTTGCGTTTGCGTTCGCATCCGAGAATGAACCCGGTGCCTTCTTCTCGGCCGAGGTCATCACAAAGGAAGGGAACGCCGCGAGACTTCCCGTGCCAGTGTCAGTGCCTCGATCGCTCTCGCTCCCTTCTCCGTAGAAGTTCGGCAGGGAGGTATTTTTGAGTCCGCGCGGAAACGCTATATCGAACACCACGGCCCGCCGAGACTCATAGTTCCGAAAGGACGTCACGATAACGATCGAACGGTTTGCTAGTAGAGATTGGTTTGTATTTGGATCGTTGCCGTTGCCGTTGCTGTTGCAGACCCACTCGATGCGAGTCCCCGTGAAGGGTCCCAGCTCGGGGGTCCTGCCGCGGATCGTTTCCCGCTTGGTGACCGCGAGGTTTCTGTGCTCGTGCTGCAGGGATCGTCCGTGTGGGTCGGAAGGCGCCACGCACCAGTGTCCCTCCGCGAACACCGCGAGGTCCCCTCCCTCGAACAACGTCTCGTTGCGCTCGTTGATCACTCGGTAGCGGAGCACGGTATCGGTATCAGAATCGGTATCCGTTTTTGTTTTTGTTTTGTCCCGGGGGATGTATACTCTTTCTACGTCCACGACTACCTGGATGGAGGCAACCACCACCACCGGAAAACACGACGCGACCCACAGCAGGAGTGCAACTGATGAGAATACGGCGAGACAGGGCAACGTCATCCTAGCAAAGAGACCGTGTACCGCGTGTTCCCAGGGGATTGGTTGTATCCTTCGTTTGTTTGTTTCGACACGGCACGGTGACAACCAAAGAAAATAGCTTGGTTTGGTTCAACAGGTTACAAGGAGGAACAGAAAGATGGCGGTCTGTACAATTCACTATCAGTATGGATATATCGCGCCCTGGTGGATATTATGAGACCGAATCTGAAACAGAAACTAAGATACTCAATAGCAAGTTATGCGATGTTTTCCCAACCGAATCCATTCTGAATTCTTTTGTCGTTTGTTTGCATTATTATTACTTCGTACTCCGTATTATTTACGGTAGGTAGATTAAGACTTACTCCTACGAGTCTAAGCACGAGTAATTACCGTATTGATTGACAAAACTAGAAATCCCTCAGACCCAGCTGTCACCAAATGCTTTCCAGTCGTGGATGTTTTGGAGAGCCTGCACGAAACCCCTGGGCCCAGGACGAACTCCACCTTCCTGCCCGGCCCAGGGGTTATACGGTACCGGCCCGGTACCTGGAACCGGTTCATACGTAACACCATGGCTCGTACGGGAGAGCACGTGCACTCGATCCGATCGGTGCCTAAGTAAGAAAAAAATGAATGACTCACGGGTTTAAAACAGACTCAACTGGCTCGAAAAAGGTGCGGAGGAGGGGGTGTTACTTTAGTAATCCTATGGCTTCGGCGGACGAGCACGTGCACTCACTCCTAAGTACCAAGAAAAATGAGCGTTTAAAACTCGCTCAACGGTTGGAGGAGGGAGTGGTACTCCGGTAGCAGATGGTGGTACTCTGGTAGCAGAATGTGGTACTCCGGTACCAAAAAGTGGTACTCTGGTACCACACTTTATTCTGGTACTATGTTCTACGTGATTTCCAGTAGAATGTACTGTGCAATTTCCAGTCATATTTTGAGCATTGTTCTCTTACGACTAGTTTCGATACTCCCAGAACAGACTAATACACAGCAGACTAGGGACCAGAGTATATGCCAAAAAAAGCGCTAGAATTAGTCTGTAGACCTATTTCTTGCTAGAGAGCACACCATGATGAATATTGAGGCTGTTTGGGCCAAAATGGGAGCTTGTTGGCGGAATCATCGTAGAATCAGCGGGTGCATCGTCGGTTGCCGTTGTGGTTGTGCTATCCGTTGCCCTTCCTGGCGCCTGGTGCAGACTCGCGGGGTGCGGCTGATGGATTCCCTTTTTACCAGGAGGGGCATGATGATACACCAGTCCCCTAGATCAGAGCAGCGCAGTGCTTGTAGTTTGGATGCCATGGATACGACAGGCGCCAAAGAAGCAGGCTGGCGCCGGGAGAAAGAGGAAAGGTCCGATGGGCGCGCTTCTTCTTCCTCTTGCCGGCGGTGGCAGTTGGAGATCCAGATGGAGGGGGGGTGAGGGGGGGTTCTTCTTCTTCTTGTAGGGGTTGCTCAATGAAGAATTCCTGGCTGCTACAGACCAACGTTGGTTTGTTGTTGCTGTTGCGTCTGTCATTGTTGGGTCTGTCGATCACCAAGGATTCCGAGGAGCTGGAGCACCAGAGGACCAAGTCCGAGTGGAATGGTTTGAGCCATCGTTGCTGGAAAGGAGTGATTCCCATGGTCAAAAGCAAAAAGAAGCACCATCGTCGTGAGTGGTAGTACTATGAATAAGAAACAAATGACGACGACAACGGCAAATCATACAGAACAGCCTGATCATCTCCCCCAGCAAACAAAGGAGGACCAGCAACAATGACTTACAGCAGTGCAATAATATGGGTTTCTTGTTGTTGTAATAGGATAGAAAGCAGCGAAAAGGGTCTATTCCCATGGTCGGGGGAGCAATTTGGTTTTGCAAAGTGGTTGATTTTGAAATTATGAATTACAACCGGGGAAAAACAGCAAAAATCCAGGTTGTAGTAGGAATTCTACTAGATTCTACACAGGACGTGGTGTCAAGAAGGAATCAACCAAATCCTTCTGCTGCTGCGAATCCCGCGCGTTTGCTCCCTCTTTACGCTTGAGTATACCTAAAAACAGGTGCAATGCGTTGAAAAAATTATTACTTAACAAAGTGAGTGGTACTCTGGTACCACCAAAATGGTACCACTGATCCGTACTACCGTACATCTTGTACTTGTTCCTACAAGTACTCCTCCTCGGTACCACCGATCGGTACCAGTTTACCCTTGTCCCCCACCTGTAGCAGCAACAACAGCTACTACTCCCCCTGTAGCAGCATCGAAACGCTACTGTAAGCAACACTGATACGCCCGTAGCTAGCAACAAGCCCTCCTCCTCCATTGTGCCCGTCCTTCCGAAGCCATAGAGATTACCATGTCAACACCCCTTTCCTCCTTTACCTCCTCCTCGTAGTATCAGTGGGGAGGAGGGGTGTTACTTGGTACCACTCTAGCTGCTTGTTGTTTCCTCGGCCCGGGGGGCCTCGTAAACAACAAGCAGCTAGAGTGGTACCAAGTAACACCCCTCCTCCCCACTGATAATACTCGGAGTCGATTTGGTTGGGACGTGTCATCCCCTCTCTTAAGAAAAAACTCCCTTAAGAAAAATCCTCGGCGCGCGCGCCTCGGATTTTTCTTAAGGGAGTTTTTTCTTAAGAGAGGGGATGACACGTGCCAACCAAAACGGAGGACGGGGTGTTACCTATAGTAATTTCGGTGGTACTTTAGTAATTTGCAAAATATGCCGTAGAACTGCTACACGATTTCTAGTAGTGTTTTCTGCTCTGACAATGATGATGGCATGATACTAAAGTAATTTCGAAAATATGCTGTAGAATTCCTACACAAATACTAGTAGTGTTTTCTGCTCTGATAATGGCATGATACTTAATGAATTTTCAAAATTGGTCGTAGAATTGGTATAGTACACAATTTCTAGTAGTATTTTCTAAAGTACCCGTACTCGATGGTACTGTAGTAGAATTTTCTGTCGTGATTTCCAGTCGTATTCTGAGCACTATTCACCTAGCACTCTTCTTGATACTCCTAGAACAGACTAATACACAGCAGACTAGGGACCAGGGTATATACCAAAAAAAGAGCTAGAATTAGTCTGTAGACCTATTTCTTGCTAGAGAGCAAGTCATGATGAATATTGAGTCTGATGGGTGGACCGGGTACAATGGGGAGAAGGTGTCTCGTTGTATCAAAGCTCGTATCGCCGCTGGATTTAATTGGAGCAATGCAGTGACTGTAGTTCATCCCCTAGACTGACAGACGCCGTAGATACACCAGTCCCCTAGATCATAGTAGCGCAGCACTCTTTCCGCAGCGGCCGGCCTAGAAGCAGCAGTACTAGTAGTTGGCGCCGTAGGAGCAACCTTGAAGAAGAAGGAACCAACGGCGCTGAAGAAGCACCGGGCAGAAAGAGGACAGGTCCGCAGGGCGCGCTTCTTGTTCCTCTTTTCAGCATTGGCAGTTGGATATCCAGAAGGAGGGTATTCTTCTTCTTGTTGTAGGAGGTTGCTCAATGAAGACTTCCTGGCTGATACAGATCGACGTTGGGTTGTTGCTGTTGCGTCCGTAGTACATGACCGAGTCCTGGACCAAAGATCTTCAGCTGGAGCATTAGACCGAGTCCGAGGAGCTGGAGCGTCCTTGCTCTTTCAGGGTGGAATAGTTCAAGCCATGGTTGCTGAAAGGAGCTATTCCCATGGTCAAAAGCAAAAAAGAAGCAACAAGAAGAGTGTCGTGAGATAGGAATAAACAAATGACTGTCGACGACGACGACGACGACTCACCTTCCGGCAAACAAAGGACCGGCAATGACTTACAGTGTGATATAATGGGTTGCTTGTTGTTGTAGTAATAGGAAAGGAAGCAGTGAGAGGGTCTATTCCCATGGCCGGGGGGAGCCGGGGGGGGGGGGGGGGGGGGGGGGGGGTTGCTTTTGCAAATTGCTTTTGCAAAGTGGTTGATTTTGAAATAATGAATTTCAACTGGGAAAAACAGCAAGAAATCAAGGTTGCAGTAGGGATTCTACTTGATTCTACACAATGTGAAGGAATCAAATGAGCGAAATCCCTGTTGCGACGACTGCTGCTGCTGTTTCTAATCCCGCGTTAGTTCCCTCTTTGCCATATGTATTGCTCAACACCCTGAAAAGTTACTTAGAGTAAAACGCTCAAAAATACTTTTGACTGGTAAGAACGACTGAATATATATGGATGTAGTAGGAATTCTACCAGATCCTACTGTATGGGGGAAAGCCGCCAAGAAGGTTTTAAAATCCAGGATGTAGTAGGGATTCTACTACGAAGTATATCCTACGGGGGAAAACTGCCAAAAAGCTTTTTAAATCCAGGATCTAGTAGGGATTCTACTAGATCCTACATAAGTCGTGTCAAGGAATAGAATCAATCGATCTTGCGGGGCTGGTGCTGCTAAATCCCGGGAGTTAGTACCCTCTTTGTAGTGTTGAGCAAGAGGATCCCCCTTGACTGCAGTCCACCGTGTTGTATGTGTCAAAAATTACTAAAGTAATTTTTGATGATTTTCACACACAACTCCGTGTGTTGAGCAATACTTACTTGCTTAACACACGGAGTTGCGTGTGAAAAATGGCTGAAAATACTTTTTGATTGGTCAACACAGAGTCAGAAAAATTACTTGAGTACTGTTTTCCGATACTAAAGTAATTTTTCACGCATACAACACGGTAGACCGTGGGGAGAGCAGGTTTATCCTTGTCCCCCCGCGAAACTGCAGCAACAAGAAGAAAGAGCAACGCTCGCTAGCAAGAAGCCCCCCCCCCCCCCAACAGCAGCAACAACAAGCAACCGACGCTCGCTAGCAAGCTCCCCCCCTCCTTCCCTTTGTGCTCTCCCTTACGACCATGGTATTACATACCTAACCACCCCTCCTCCTTGCTCTCCTCCTCGTAGTATCGGGGGGGGGGGAGTTTTCTTTAGGATGCTTTCTTTCTTTTCCTCGGGACGGGGGCCCTCGTAAAAGAAAGGAAGCATCCTAAAGAAAACTCCCACCCCCGATACTACTCGGAGTCGTTTGGTTGGCACGAATCAACCCCTATCTAAAGAAAATTCTCGGCGCGCGTGCCTCGAATAGGGGTTGACACGTGCCAACCAAAACGGAGGAGGGGTAGTTACATATTGTATCCTCCTGCCTAGTTTGAATATACCGTACGATACCGTAATATTGCCTATGTACAGTTCGTACGGTATGGTACCACAAAGGATTTAGGATCGCGAATCGCGACACGCGCCTTGCCGATTGGCCAATCGATCGATCGATCCACGGAATGCACAGGTTCTCTCCCCACTGAACGAACGGCATTATTAGATTAGTACTGTACCGTAGGTATGTGCCATACGCGAGTATCGTACCGGCATGTAAGATTACAGATTACGGATTACGGATACGGTACGTACCCGTAGGAGGATATTGTCGTGTACCATGTACCGTACTCGTACCCTACTACAGTAGACAAAGCCTACTAAGTCCCTAAGATTACTTTACAATACTGGCGTAATCTTCCGGTGAGTTGAACACCTAGCGACGTCAACCTTCACATCACAGGATCGATCGCATCTTTGCGTAGCAGCAGTAGCCGTAGCCGTAGCAGTAGCAGTAGCAGCGACAACAACAACAACAACACTATTGATCTGCGCGATTGATTCCTCGTAGACCGCAATAGAAACAATCTCGTTTCTGTTCGCCTTCTTGTTCGAAACCATCCCATCAAGCAGGAAGCCTTGGAGGCGTGGATTGTCTTGTCTTTGTTTTGTTCGTGTTGTGGACGGTGTGTGTTTGTGGATACTCGAACTATTCTCAACTACGAAGTAAATATTGTACAGTAATAGCATCGATACAATACAAACAACAGCACCATGTTGCGGCGCGTGACATCCAAGACGGCGGCATCGAGGCGCACCGGCCTGCTGCTGCAGCGCGGCGCCACTCCGGCGATGGCTGGCAGCAGCAGCGGCAGCAACAACATCGGCATCAGTAGTTACAGGAACAACGATTCTCGCCGTGCCTTTGCCGCCGCGACGTCGGCCGAAAAACGCGCCCTGACGGCACAGCAGCTGAAGGGTTCCAAGCAGCAGCCCGCAACAGCAACCACAGCCACAACGACAGCAAAATCAACAGCAACCAAGCCCGCCGCGAACACCGAAGGCGGAACGGCGGCAGCAGCGGAAGGTGGTGGTGGTGGAGGAGGATTCGGTGTCGGACCGGTCTTGGCTTTGTTGGTGGCGGCGGGAGGCGCCGGTGCCGCTTATTCCAACGGTCTGCTCGACGAGTTCCTGGCAGGCGAGAAGGCAACGGAACAGGTAGCTGTAGAGACGACGAATTCGAATTCCGCGAAACAGAAACAACAACAACAACAACACGACACCACACCGGCAGCCGGGGAACAAGCCAATGCAAATGCCGATGCACTGTCCGCCAAGGAACTCGAGGAGGTCAATGAACTCATTGCCGACGTCGTTGGCGAGACCACGGCGGAAGTCGCGGCCGTTGCGGCGTCCCTGGAAACCGTTGCGAAGGAGGCAGAAACCGCCGTTGCGGCAAAGGCAACCAAAACCACCGGACCCAAGGAGGAAGCAAGGGCACCCGCGGCCGAGGCGGCGGCGGCGTCTCCCGAACCAATCGCCGCGGTGGCTGCCGCCGCGGTTGCGGCCGCAGCCGCGGCCCCCGTCCCGATGCTGACCTCGTCAACCCTGGACGAGTCCAAGATCATGGCCGAAATCGAGGAGCTCAAAAAGGCGCTCCAGCAGAAAACCACCAACGACGCCGCCGTTACGGAAGCCCACCAGGAGCTCGCCAAGATTTCGTCCGTCAATCTCATGGGTCTCGACATCGACAACATGACCAGTTCCCAGCTCAAGGTGCGGCTGGTACAAATGGCGAGAGACCTGGAGGAACGAACCAAGTGGGAGGCGGTGCGCCTGCAGGAATTCTTGTCCATGAAGGAAAAGGAAGTCGAGGACCGGTGAGTGTCGCTTGCTTGCGTGCCTTTGTCGGGTGTGCAATGCGCTGGTTGTGTTGTGTTGTGTTGTGTTGTGTTGTGTTGTGTTGTGTGTTCCGAGTGAGTGCGAGTGAATGCTCGTGCTCACGCATCGAATTCGAAACGCAACCCGGATGGCTGGAATCAATCCCCGAGAAGAGAATTCGGCCATTGGGGCCATTTTCTCATGAAAATCTATGGTTCTATTGGAATTACCTGTTTCGTCGTTGTGTTCTGACATTGTCTCATCTCACTCGATATTGATGGATTTTGGCATTCGTTCCTCAACGTACCTCGACTTCCTTCATCTCCCGCCTGCCAGATACGTGTTGCTCATCAAGAAAGTCCGACTGGAGGCCGAGCTTCTCCAGGACGAAAAACTAACGGAGCAGCGAAAGGCCCTCACGGCCGAAGCCGAGCAAGCCCTGAAGGAACAACAATCGAGATCGGACGCCTTTTTGGAGAACTCGATGCAGATCCAAGAAAAGGCCCACGCCGAAGACAAGCTCGCCCACGAGCAAAAGACGGAGGAGGCCATGGGTGCCAAGTACGAGGAATTGTTCGGAACGGAAGTGGCAAAGATCAAGGACGACTTTGCCGCAAAGATGAACCAGCGAGTCCAGCAAATGGAGCAACTGTCCAAGAAACTCGCCGACCTGGAGAGCTCCCTCAAGGACTCGCAAGACTTCCAGGTGGGATCCCTCGAGGCGCACCGAATCACCGCCGCCGCCATTGCCCTCATGGAGAAGCTCGAGTCGGGAGAACCAGCCGGGGCGGCGGTCAACGCCCTCGAGGCGGTCGCCTCCGACAACGCCGTGGTCAGCGCGGCGGTCAAATCCCTGCCAAAGGCGGTCACCCAATCCGGGATCTCGACGGTCCAGGAGCTCCAGGCGGGATTCGAAGAACACATATACCCCCAGTGCCGGCGTGTCGCCAACATCCCCAAGGGCCAGGAAGGACTAGAGGGACAGCTCCTGGGATCTTTCTTTGCCTCGCTCCGGTCCCCGCCGGGCCCGGACGATGCGGCACCGGAAGACGAAAAGGATTCCTCGGAATACGTTTTATCGAGAATCCGCCGGTATGTACAGCTGGGTGAGCTGGAAAAGGCCGTGGGCGAGACCAACAAGCTGGAGGGGCAGGTGGCTTACACGGTAAAGGACTGGGATAGCCAGGTCAGGGACCGGGTGGCCGTAGAAAAGGCCCTCAAGGTGATCCGAATGGAATGCGCCCTCGCCAATGAGAATCTCAGCAAGGCTGCGGCAGCATAAACGAATCAATCAATCAATCAATCTTGTCGGATCCAATCCTGTGTTCATTGCGGAAATGAAATCAACGAATCGCGGTCGAGTCGATGGCTCTCTACCCTATTGCCACAGTTGAAGTAACCAATACAGCATTGTCAAGTGCCACGAAGTAGTCTTTCGTCATAGTTTATCTAGTAGTCGGTGTTATCAAATAAGTAATACTGACAACTATGAAACCGTATGATATTCAATACTTCTACTACGTGATTATTGTGTGAGTTTTTAAACCTACTAACACCTTACAGTTTGCAACAAGACAAAACGAATAATGAAAAATCCATTTCTTATACGAAGTGCAATGATCGCTTTCAATTATTGCTTCGTAAACTTTCATGCGAAGTGTCTAGTAATTGGAATAAATAATTGTTTTGCATCGGGTTACGGCACATGACTGACTGCGAGGATTGTCATGTTAGTTCGGAATCATCACCGTATCCGTCGCTTGGGCACCCGGTTCGCGTCGTACAGAGTTCCAGGTGGATGAAAGGTCAGGCTCCCCGTGTCGTTCCGGCTCAGGCTGCCAACGTACAACTCGTCGTTGTCGAATCGAACCACGCATCCCTGCAAAATACCAGATCGTTGGTAGTTGTGCTCGCTCTCGTTCTCGCTGCACACTCTCGTCGACATGGCCGGTCCGCTGTAGGTTCCAACTTCGCCGTTTACCTCGATGCGGTGGTTCTTGCTGCGGGGACACGAAGCGCCGACGCTTCGGATGGGACGGGAACCAATCTTTCGTTGCCGACACAGCGGCAATGGCGACAATGAAGACGAAGAGGACGACAAAGACGATGCCAACGACAAGGAGGACGACGACGTTGCCGAGCTAGAAGCGACGAGGGAAGCGCTAGTAGTGGTCGCCGTTGAAGTGTCGGAATCTCTGTTGTCGTTGACACCGTGTCTCTGTCTCGCCGCGGTGGATAGGACGATGGCTTCTTGTTCGTGTTCGCGTTCGTGCTCGTCTGTGACAAGAAATTTTTGTACATCGCTTTTGTGGTTCCTCTTTTTTTGGGATGATTGAACACGAACGGTATCGGCAAGCAGGCCACACAATTTCTTCACCAACACGCCCATGTGTTTGAGTTCGTTTCGTTGTCGTTTAATTTCTCGTTCCTTGGACGCACAGCACGGACAACAGATTTGTTGTTGTTGTGAATGATGCCGCGGATTCGTTGTTACGGAAGTATCCGGGGAGGTGACTGTAACTATGCCACTGCCACTGTTCACCTCGGGACCATCGAACGAAACCAACGACCCGTTGTTGCTACTTCCTATCCAAGGAGCACTATGCTTGCTACCAGTTTCGGACTTTGTACTGTTTGTATTGCTTATGCTCGATGGAATGGCGCCACTTTCCTGTGCGTTGACAAAAACTTGGGGATATACAAAAATGCTTTTGTTCTTGTGCTTGGTATCGGTGGCTGCTGTTGCTGTTGCTGTTGCGGTTGTTGTGTGTGTTGTGGTGGTCGTAGTGGTCGTTTTTGTTTTCGTCGTGGTGGTAATTGTCTTTTCCGCAGCCTCTTGAACCAGAACAGAGGTTGCATTCCTTCGAACCTCCGTGGAATCCGACCAATCTTCCACGTCGCTGCCGTCCTGCATCGGTTCACGAACGCGATGGTCGTCTTTGCTTTCGGTTTCGGCGTCGCCTACGTGTTCGTCATCGTCATCGTCCTCCTCCTCCTCGTTCCGGATGTGAATATTCTCGTCGACGCCGTCTAAAGAAAAGTCGATCGTGCCTTCTTCGGTACAGTCATCTTCCGAGATATAACTGTCCGTAAAGAACAAGCTCGAAGACGGAGTAGTCATGGTTGTGTTGGTAGTAGCCGTATCGCTATCGCTTCGGTCGCGTTTGCGCTTGCAATTGGAATTGCAATTGGGAGAACGATTCGTTTCTGTTTCGTCACCATCTTGGCAACACGTGGCATTCCTCCGATTGGAATGTTGCTGTTGTCGGATCATTCCTAGGAAACTCGTGACAGTGCCGGTGGTTGCCGGACGAGACGTGCCGAGGTGTTGGTGTTGTTGTTGTTGCTGTTGCTGATACGAATGGTGTTGGTAGTAGTTGTTGTGCTTTCGAAACCCGAGGTACCAATCGGTTTTAGTCCATGCGTGGTTGCTGCTGTGGTTGTTATTGTTGTTCGAATGGTTTCCTCCCGTCAGCTTGGATGCAACAGCAACAGCAGCAGCAGCAGCAGACATTCGCGACGAAAGTTCTGCTTCGCCATCGTGAAACACCGTGGAACCCTCGTGCGCCGATGGAAGTCCCTGTTTGTGTTGCTGCTGCTGCTGCTGCTGCTGATGATGGTGTTGGGATAGGTGGAAGAATGGTTGGTGGAACATCGTATGGTTGTTGTCTAGCTACCTTCCCGAAATTCACTACTGTACATAGATCCACGAGTTGCGAGAGCCAAGTCTGTAGCGCCAGTGTTTTCAGTTTGTTGTGAAAGAGACGATGCAAAAGAAAGCTACGAATTTACAAAAGCACAAAGGAGTCGTTACGGTGGTGCGAGTAAATCTTGGTTGGGCCTTCGGTTCCGTTCTTTTATTCTGGCGATGTTGCAACAGAAACAAACGTGTTGGTGCCAAAAGAAAGCGAAGGCTTTGCACGCACGCAGAAGGTACCGTACAAGTTTCGCTGGATCGCTGGGAAGCAGTACGAGCACAGTACGTACTCGTGTTAATGAATTCATGCATGTGCATTCGAAAGATTTTGTTGTTTCTCTTTTTAAAAAGTGTCACGGTGTTGTTCGTTGAGCATATTAGTTTCAGTGTTAGCCTGTATTTGTTCTATTTTTCTGAAGATTCCAACTCTCAGTTGTGAATCATGTTTAACGGGATGTACCGATACGTACCGTACCGTACGGTACTGTAAATGACATACACTAATGACTGTCAATAGGGACAATCGCTTCAACGTGCGTAAACAATTAATGGGAAATACCGGTAGTACGGCGCGTGGATAAAAACAAAAGCTCTCCATCCCGTACTGTACAGCCTAGACTCTTCTATTTTTTAGTCCCGCAAAGCAAAACCCAACAATTATGGTATTATTGTTTTTGTCGAAGGATGATTCCCACTACTTCCATAAGTACGGAAGGGTATGATGATACTCCGTAATTAAAAAGGCACGAAAAAAAGAGTATGGCTAGTGTAGGCACTTTCTTCAAAGGGTTATGTAGTGTCCCAATGCAGCACGAAGCAGGGTCTCGTCTACTGCTTAAGAAAAAAAGCGACTTTTTTCACTCCTACCTAATGATGTTCTCAAAGATGAGAAGGAGTTTTGGGGGTTCTGGTACCGGTAGTACGTGATTTGCGCTTTAAGGTGATATTTTCAGAATTTTCTGGGGATGTCTGGTTGCTGAGATCGATCTGTCAGAAGTTGGGCAGGTGAAAACCGGTACAATCAAAGGCAAAATGACGGTAGGCTTTGTTGTTTCATCTTCGAAATGATTGTGGGCGAAAGAGTTCTTGATTTGTCGTATGCCTCTAAATAGAGGTACTACACTACCATAGTGCTATATTTGATATAGAAATAAAGGTACTACCATAGTGTTATATTTGATATATTACTATTGGATTAAGACTAAGATTGTGAGCTAGCTCTGTCAACTACCTACTCCGAGGAGGCGTTGAAAAGAAGCTTGTAACAGTAAAAAGACGTTGAACTGGAATTCAACGTATATTGCACATAGAGGAATTAGATATGTTCTTCATCCAGACTTCAATATTGAAGCCCGGCTGGTGTGGCATTGCTTTTCAGATTTTCTTGAATCGTGGGAATTCAATCTTGACAATTTAAATGCCACACTCTTCTCCTTCTCATAAAAGTTTCGATTGGTGGCACAGAATTTTTGGTCGTCGCGTGCAACCAGTATTCCATAGATAGGAAATTTTTAATTGGTTTGATATGGTGTTACTAGGTTCCGAATATTCATCCGTTGGACAACATGGTTTCCTAAGAGAAAGGAAACTGTACCATTTGTATGGATTTGCTGGATGGTGTAGGGGCCCTTGCTTTTTGCTTCAAAAGCTCCAGGAATCGGCTTTTCATTTTTCATCATAATTTGGTCTCCAACACTATAATCATGAATCTTCCTGTGGCTGTTTTCTTTCATAG
Source organism: Pseudo-nitzschia multiseries (assembly GCA_037355745.1). Lineage (NCBI taxonomy): Eukaryota > Bacillariophyta > Bacillariophyceae > Bacillariales > Bacillariaceae > Pseudo-nitzschia > Pseudo-nitzschia multiseries. The sequence goes on along the minus strand of CM074787.1, from coordinate 8,219,408 downwards.
CATTCTTATCTATCTGAGGAGCCTGTCGTTTGTTTCTGACCATGGCCAAGTGGGTGATTACAGGGATCAGTAGGAACATGTCTCTGTGGAATACAAGGGCTCCAGGCATCATTCTGAATGTTTTGTTGATGGTTGATCTAACTGCAAACTGAGCAGACGCAAATAGCAAAGGCACTATTGATGATGGCTTCCTGAAGAGTCTGTGGTGGATTGGTATTGAGCTCAGGTTGCATTGCTGACTTCATGGTGCCATGTACTCTTTCAAGTACTGCATTGGATTGCAGATTTCAAACAGAGCAGGCTTTGGCTTTGATTCCATGATTGGCAAGATGGAGTTGGAAGTCATTGCTCATGAAATTGGTTCCTTGATCGATGATACAATTTACAGGTTTGGGGTATCTGGAGAGCCAGCCATTGTCGAGGGCATGGACTGCCATGAGGCCAGTTGGGCTTACTTGTGGCGCCCAGATTATTTCAAGGAGAGTGCTCAGTTTGGAGGGAGTACAGTTTTCTTTCAACCGTTGGATTCAAAAATTTGCAAGTTGGTGCCATTGAAGTTTTTGATTGTGTACCTTGGATTGGTGGAGATATCTACATTGGCAGCTTGGTCTTGGGCGAGTTGGTCAAATGCTAAGGCGTACATGGGAATATCTTCCAGATAGTTGAGAAATGAATCAGAAAGAGAGAGAACATTGGTTGGATTGTTGGTTGGGCCGTCCGTTGAATGCGTTGGAGCAATGTCCAAGGCTGTTGGCATTGGGGATTCCTTCGTCTCCTCTGGGGTTTGTTGAAGGGGGAGTCTGGAGAGCGCATCAGCAATCACATTGTCTTTTCCGGGATTAAATTTGAATACTGGAGAGAATTCTTCAAGGAGCATTTACCAAGTTATAATCCTGTGGCTTTCAAGGTTTTGGCAAGTTAGGTTGAGATGGTTGGTATATATGATGATTTCTACACCCCAAAGAATGGTTTGAAATTCCTTAAAAACTTCAACAATGCAAAGCATCTCTTCATCGACCTTTGGGTCTTTCCGTTGAGCGGTGTTGAGGTCTCTGGAGAAGCAGAGGATGATTCGGCCTTCCTGCATAACTACAGCTCCAAATTGATATTTGGATGCGTCAGTGTATACATGAAAGGGCTTGTTTGGGTTTGGAAAGGCAAGAAGGATATCCTTGGCAATGAGGGCTTTGGCTTTATTGAAGGCCTCAAGAAGTTCTGGAGTTGGAGATATCTTTCCTTTGGATCGGCCTGAGAGGTTGGTGAGTGGGGCAAGGACTTCTACGCGCTTTGTCAAAGTTGGGTTGTTGTTGAGGGAAAAGCCAGTTTCAGGATGGGAGCTATCTTGTTTGGATTTGACCAAATTCCATCTCTGGAGATGATGTGTCCAAGCCAAGGTGCCTGTGATTGAAACTAGTGGCATTTGGAGGGCTTGACAGAAAAGTTGTGGGCCTTGAGTAAGGAAAGAACAGAAGAAACAGACTTGCAATGGGATTCAAGAGTATCCAAGAAGATTCCAATATCATTGATGTATACTTCAATGTCCTTTAAGTGGAGTAGCATTTGTTCCATGCAGCCTTGGGCCCAGCTTGGAGAGTCCAGGAACCCATTGTCAATCAAAGAAGTCGAAATTTTCCAAATGGAGTAACAAGGACACAAAGCCAAGTGGAGGCTTCATGGAGTTTGAAGGTGTGGATCTGCATGCTAACATTGATAAGGGTCACATATTTGAACCCTATTCTTCTGTGGAAGATATCTTGGAGTTTCAGAAGTGGATAGTGGAGTTTCTTGGCGACCTTGTTGAGTTCTCGAAAGTCACTGATAAGTCGGCAGGAGCAATCTGGTTTTGGCACTACAAAGGTTGGCGTTCCCCATTCAGCGGCGTAGCAGCATTCAAGGATGCCAAGTTTCACTTGTCAATCGATTTCCTTCTTCACGGCTTCCTGTTGGTGAAGTGGGATTGGATATGGTTGTTTCACATGGAATGGCGTTACATCTTGCTGGAGCTCAATGTGGAACTCTTGATTAGGGAAAATGCCTAATTCTTTATCATTCAAGCCTTCAAAAAGTTCTTCATTTTCGAGAAGTATTGGTAACAAGGTGTGTTTCTTGTTGTTAGATAGATGGGTCTGTTCACTGACTAACTTGTGGAGGTTGGTCTTCTCATACTTGGAGGTGCCATCTACATATGATTGTTGAATAGCTTGGTTCGAATAACTCTCTGCAACAGAGTGTGGCTCTGCTGACATGATCTTGTGGAGCAAGACCTTGTTATCAAAGTAGCTTTGCGGGTGGAAGTGCATGGTCTTTTCATACCATTCTATTGTGCAAGTTTCAAAGTCCATCTTCATTCCAAGGTCTCTCATGGTTTGTCTACCAATGAGGAGGTGATAGTTGATGTTCTGGGCGACCACGAAGCACTTGATTTTCAGGACCTTCATGGAGTAGAACAGTTCTGGGAACATGGTGTTCTCCAAGGTTACATAGTGGTGGCTGCAAATGGTTCTGTCGTTTGTTGTTTGCATTTGAATTGGTTGGTCAAGCAAGTGTTTCTTGATTCCAGAGGGAATTGCTGATTTGACAATGAGATTGTCTGTGGATCCAGAATCAAAGAGGGTTTTAAAGTAGTACTTTCCAGGGGACCCGTTGATGGAGCTGCAGACACTGACTGTGGTTGGAGCAAGGTTGAGGTCCATGTCGCTGCTGGGAGCAACATCTTGCTTGTTGTTGTCGGAATTGAGGGTTTGCAATTTGTCTGTGGGAAATCTCTGAAGATCTGAATTATAATATTCATCATCGACATCCATATCTGCATGGAAGAGATCTGGCAAAGGCGTTGAAGGAATGGTTTCTTCTGGTTCATTGATGATGACACACATGTGTTGTTCTGGTTCATGTGGGTTGGTGCCATAGGAAGAATTTCTGAATCGATTGCTGTTATTGCTATTGCTGGAATTCCGATCATTGACATGCGAGTCAGTGTTGTCATTGTTGTTGGACTGATTGGAATTTTTTCCAAATTTGTTGGCATAGGATTGGCCCCAAGTGTGGTTCGTACCTGGATGGATTGGACATGGTGAGTTATTGGAGATCCTCGTTGAGCCTTTGTTGTTGCTACCTTGATTGTTGTTGTTGTTTCCTTGTTGTCAGTTTTGGCCGTTGTTGTTCAATCGATTGTTTCCGTTGCGATTGTTTCCATTGCAATTTTTCCTGGACCCTTCCGAATCAGCTTTTTTACTGCGCGCGCGCGCAACCAGCTGGCAACCAAGCAGTTTAGTACCACTCTTGCTTGCTACGGTACACACTGGTTACTGGACCGTACAAAGTGTTTCGTAGATTTAATCGTGTTTTGCCAGAATATTACTAAACAGACTAACCCATTCTCAACGGACAGGGTCAAACTGACTCAACGGACAGATAACCGCTAAGTCGTAGTAGTAGAGCATCGCGTGTTATGAGAACCACCAAGTAACCATGAACTTACCAGAAAGCTACCTGAAAGCTACCAGGATCATGGTAGCTTTATGGTAGATTTCTGGTAGATTTCTGGTAGCTTTCTGGTAGTGTTCTACGAGGAGCTCCTAGTAACAGTACGTAGCCCTCCTACTAGTACTAGTAGCAAACTCAAAACCCCCGCATCCTCAACAAAACAAGACACTTGGCTCCCAGCAAAGCAACAAGAATGGTAACAGAAGAGGCCATTGAGCGAGTTGCAAGAGAAGTCCTTCGATGGCCGGAAAGGCGCAAATGGAATTCCAGAGACGGCGTTAGGAGATTTAAAGCGTGTTTCGGAGCATCCGGTACCATAGTGGCAGATGTTTGGAATAGAATTGTAGATCGAGGACCTATAGAATCCGGTGGAGAACCAAAGCATTTGTTGTGGGCTCTTATTCACCTGAAGGTGTATTCGACTGTGGAGATCCACTGTTCTATTACCGGATGGCCCTCTGCCAAGACCTTTTCCAAGTGGGCTTGGTACTTTATTGAGCGGATCACAGATCTGAAGGATGATGTGATCTGTCTTGGCAACAGATTTGATGGTCTGAATGGAATCGCAACAACAAACTGTTTCATAAGTGTAGATGGAACTGACTGTCCTGCCTATGAGCCATGGCCTTTCTCCCGGCAGATGTATTCGCACAAACTGAATGGACCCGGTATTAAGTACGAAGTTGGAGTCTGCTTGAAGACAGGATGGATTGTTTGGATCAATGGACCATTTGTTGGAAGTGCAAATGATGCAACAATATTCAAAGAAGGATTGAGTACACTACTGCACGATGACGAAGGTGTAGAGGTTGATCGGGGCTACAAGGGGGATGATGAGATGAAGCTTCCAGATATGGGGATGACAAGTAAACAACGGAAGATGAAAGCAAACGCCAGAGCACAACATGAAACAGTAAATGGTAGATTGAAGATATTCAATGCTCTTACCACTCACTTCTGGCACATGAAACCAAATAGGCAAGGAATGATGCAGAAGCATGGAATGTGTTTCAATGCTGTTGCTGTAATTACACAGCTCAAGTTTGCAAGTGGGGAGACCACCTTCGACGATGGACTTGAATATGATGTAAACTACTTCTAGTAGTAAGCCTCAATAAAATAGTATGCTTCCTCTCTAGCAAGAAAAAAACTACTGCACCAATTTCTATTAACATTACTAACACACCTATCTCTCCAACTCTTCCAACCGGAGTTGTTCTTGAGGTGCAAAAAAGCCGCCTGCCCCTTCGGGTTCCGGTTCGGGTTCAATTTTGATTGCAATTTTGATTGTGATTTTGCTTTGACTAGTACAGTACTACTACTAGCGTTAATAGAAATAGGTAGCTACTACGGTACTACTAGTTTTACTTCTTCTTGCTAGAGAGAATGATTGCTATTTTGTGAAGGATAGAATGTTTATTCTTCTTCTTGCTTGTGTTCCCACTGAAACAAATACTTTTGAAGATCATCCAGATGGGATTTTGCTTCAAGGAAGGTCTTGATTGGATCGATTCCAGAAGAAGCTATTGAGGAATCAGTTGAATTGAAGGAGGAACTGGTGGTGCTGGTATCGCTGGCACCTACTACTACTAGTAGTCATTCATCGCAAGTCATAGTACTAGGATTAGGCTGAGGAGAAGTGACAGCAGCGGCAGCAGAAGTGTTAGTTTTTGCCCTCTTGCTACTAGTACTAATAGTGACATTATCTGCCAGAGGTCTCGTCCGCTGCTGCTGCTGCTACTGCTGCTGCTGCTGTCGGAGGAGTAGCTCCTGGAGCCTCTGCTGTTGCGCAAGCTTTGCTTTAAGCCTCTGCTGTTGCGCGAGCTGCGCTTGGAGCTGCTGCTGCACTTGCTGGTGAAACTTACTAAATCGAATGGTAGATTGCTTGATTGCAACAGGAGATGTAAATGGCTTTTTTTCTTCATTCTTTTCTAGGAATAAGATCTGGAGGATAGTGCCTCTGTTACCATTTGCATCCACTGGACATTCAAAGACCTCTGCCTTGTACTTGTCTTGAGATTGGTCCATTGGCTTTATGAACCAAAACAAGCCTTCCGAATAAACATAGCCATCATCGTCTTCCAAGTTCTTTGAGTTTTTCCCCATAGTGGTGTACACTTGGTGACCTTCTGGATAATTTTCAATCGTGTTACCATTCTGATCAGTACAAGTATCCAATCCAGTCATAAACAGAGCATTTTGCATGAAAACAGGCCACTTGAGCTTGATTTTCAATGTCCGAGGATCTACCCAATTCAAAGAATAGTCGGTTTCCTTGGTTCCACTATGAAGAAGCATCCTCATCAAACAGAATCCATTCAAGATCTTGAGGTTGTGATCCCATACCTCCCATCGACCAGAGAGCATTGGATACGGCAAAGATACTGTAATCGTTTGAACAGGTCCACTGATGGAGAGTCTCTTGAGATTGGAACTGATATCCGGGCTCAAAGGGCTCAGAGGTTCCGATATTCGAACCGGCTTCTTCGGCATGTCTTCTTCTTCTTCTTGTTGTTGTTCTTGATAGTACGATGATGCGTCTGAAGATGATTCTGCGTCTGAATCCTCTGGCAAAGAAGGCTTGTTTCCTAAGATTGATGAGCAACAGTCTCGGTGTTGTTGTAAAGGGTCAACTAGCTTGATTCCTCTCTTTTGCAGATCCTGTGCAAGAGTGGCCATAGCCTAGTAATTGAAACGTGAGAGGTGATTCCAAACAGCCCAAACAATACCAAACAGCAGGAGGGGGATTCTTACCTTTCCAATCTTTGCCCAGCTTGATTCTTTGATGTTTTGCCTGATGTAGTTAGAGCTCCTATACTTCCAGATTGAGCCTGGCTTCTCAGTCGGCGACCAACCCTCTTCCCCCTCAGTATTCAAATGAAGCCAGAAGTTAAAACAAGCAAGGCGCTTCGAAAGTTCAAGACGGTTGTATACAATCTCTGGATGCTTCTCTTGGTCCAATTGCTTTGATCCTCCTCTCTTTCCAGCATTTCTTGCCATTGTTGGGGGGAAGAAAAAATGATTTGCTGCCGGATGCGACAATAATTCCAAAATGTGGGGAGTGATCAGTTAGTTGCAGCAGAGCTCACACGTAAACCAAAGACATCAAAAATTTAATCCCAGATGGTTCCGGGACCAGAATAAATTTGAAAAGAGCTCGTGGCCGGCTACCAGAAAGCTACCAGAAAGCTACCAGAAAGTTACCAGAAATCTACCAGAAAGCTACCAGAATTCTGGTAGCAATTCTGGTAACTTTCTGGTAGCTTTCTGGTGAGTACGAGGTCCATAAAAAACCTGCCCAGGAACACGATTCAATTTTGCGACCGTTGAGAAGTGGCATGCGTGTAACAATGACAATTAAATAATATAATATCATACAGAACCGGTATTGAATCTATCGAAGCTCGCCAGCAGGGTTGCTGACTGAGACGAACTTTTCATTCAGTCAGTCGTGTTTCATTGTACTAACTATTCACCAAAAATCACGCGCGCGCGAGGTAAAAAAGCTGATTCGGAAGGGTCCTGTTCCGGTTGTTACAATTGCGGCGATTATTGTTGTTACAATTGCTGTTGCTATTGTTGTTGTTGTTATTGCTGTTTTGTGATGAATTTTCTGTTTCTTTTTGCGGTTTTGTGCATACTGATATCTTTTGAATCCCATCATCATTTCAGGAAGAGAATCCCTGTGAGGGGAATGGTGTTGTTGGTAGGTGTACTTCCAATCTTCAGGCATGGATTCAAAAATTAGATTCTTGAACTCGCGATCTTTGATCTCTGCATCTTCAGGTGGGTGTCCTGGAAGCAGTGGAAGGATAACATGATTGTGGAAGTTAACTGGGGAGACAAATTGGTGTACTGTTGTCATGTTGGTTGTTTTCTTGATATTGGTAAGGAATCTTCGATGGTTTTGATATGCATCGAGGTTGTTGTCAAACTTGTAGTTGACAAATGCTTACACAGTCGTGGTGAAGTTGTCAACAGTCCGTTGTGGAACATTTTTTGATATGTAGTCATTCCACCAACTCTTGTCAGTGTAATCTCTGAGGAGGTCTGCAAACTTTTCATAGAGTCTTGGACCTGTAGTAGTTAAGTTGAGTGTTTTCTTGGCAAGAATAAATTCATTGATGGTGAAAAGGATTTGTAATTTGGTTGATCCTGCAGTAATCAAAGGAATCTTGAGCTTGGTGGCTTCAGGCATTCCATTGAACTCTTGTGTGCTCTTGAATTCCGCTTTGTTGATAGACTCTTGGTCAAAGTCAAACTTGAAAGGGATGATGGAGTAGTAGCTAGACATTGTTGTATACCTCTTCTCAATGGACAATCGGTAGGATCAGTTGGTTGCTTGTTAGTGGTGTTTACTCAAGTAGTTGTAGTTGTAGTTGTAGGTCAAAGCAGTTTTTCGACTGTTTAAACAGTGTCGTATGCCTCTAAATAAAGGTACTAACGTAGTGTTATATTTGATATATTATAATTGGATTAAGACTAAGAAGATTGTGAGCTACTACTAGCTCTGCCAACTACACCGAGGACGCGTTGAAAAGAAGCTTGTAACAGTAAAAAGACATTGAACTGGAATTCAACATACATTGCACATAGAAGAATTAGATAAGTTCTTCGTCCAGACTTCAATATTGAAGCCCGGCTGGTGTGGCATTGCTTTTCAGATTTTATTGAATCGTGGGAATTCAATCGTGAGGATTTGAATACCACATGATTGATGCTCGTGACCAAAACTTTGAGACGACTCACCCAGCCAGCCGGAAGTGACGATCTGAACAGCGGACGCGCGTCGCGTCGTCGCTCTCGTCCTTTTGCCGTTTCAAACTATGTGTATCGGCATGTAGTACAGGTAAGATACCGGATACCGGTAATTACGAGCGAGCAGTTCGGCAGTTCGGCATATGCCACTTTTGAATTTTGTCCCCAAAAAATACAGAAAAAATAATGATCTTTTTCCACGGAGTGAAAGAGCTGTGTCCATGTATTTTTACGTACAAGCACCTTACCGGTACGTACCGTAATTTCCCTTCCTTTTTCCATAATGTTCCTCCACTATCTTCGGTAGAATCTTAATTTTTCCCACGGAGTTGTTCGACTCGATCATTGATATTATTATTATTATTATTTTGGTTGGAAAGAACAAAGCATTCGATCAGGGCCGTCGTAATCGGCTACCGCCATACCACATTCATATTCATCAGCAAACGCAACAATGTACAGCGACACACGGGAAAAACAACGAAACAGGAGCGATGCCGAGCAAAGTCGAAGCGGCTGCGGAACAGGAACCGGAAAACGGCACATGCACCTCGATCGTCATCAAGACCGATCTCGAAGGCGTCGGCGTCGCAGCCGGTCGTCTGTTGCGTGTTACTTCTTGCCGGCACTGCTGGCGTTGTCGCAGTCGTCTGTGCTGCTATGGATGTCCTCGTTATCGTTATCGTTATCGTTTTCGTTATTAGTATCGTTCCCCTCTTTCGGTTTCCTCGCCGACGCCTTTTTTCACAACTCCTGCACGGGCGATGTCGCCAAGCAGTTCCAGTTCGCCGATTGCTACCTCCCGGATCTGGCCGACGATCTACCCCTGAGCGAGGCGAGCTTTTTGATGAGCCACGACGCCGCCACCGGATACCTCAAGAGGAAGTCCGGCCTCGTGACGAACGGGGCGACCAACCTCTACACCAAGACGCAGATCGGAGGCGTCTACAAGCAGCTCGACGACGGGGCGCGTGCCCTGGACGTGAGGCCCAAGCTGCTGACCAACGGAACGGTGGTCTTGCACCACGGGGCCGTGCCGATTGCAATCTCCCTCGAGACGCTGGTGGGGGACGCCCGTCGATGGGCGTTGGACAATCCGACCGAGCTGGTGCTGATACTGCACAGCAACTTTGATTACGCGTCGGCTTCCGATGACGACGATGGCAACGACGATGACAATGAAAACGATAATGATAATGGCGACGAAGACGACGATGCGTATGCACCGAGCGCCGATACAACCGTCGAAGTGCTATCGCAAGTCTATGCCAAAATGGGTGTAACCTATGTGGAATGCTCAGATATTTACGGGCTGACCGTTGGCGAAGCCAAAGAATTGGCCGCCTTGTCCGCTCCGCAGAACGATGACGACGGCGGTGACGATGACGATGACGGTGGCAACAACAATGACAATGGCGGAGATGGCAATTCGCTACAGGGATATTTGCTGGCCATGGATCGCCACGACGTGTATGCGGGATCGTGTGCCAAGCAAAATTGGGTGGAGGAATCGCTCGTGACCTGCTACACGGGGGAAGACGGTCTCCTTCCCTGCACGGATCGAAAATCGGTGTTGCACCGCCGATTGAAGAACTATGCCCTGCAAAGCGCCAACAACGAGCCCACCGACAACAGCAACGAGCTCGGACCGCCGGCATCGACCTATTATTATCCCCTCAGCGAGATCCAGACGATCTGGCAGGTCGACGGGATCTCGGCAACCCTCGGTGTGAGCCATTTCTCGTCGATCATCGACGACAATTCCAAGTCGCACTTGAATGCCAGGGTCGTCGACTGGATCTACGACGACGCCTTTGATGCCATTAGTTTGCTGGTAGTGGACAACGTCCGCCGGAACGGCAATGCCCTCACCTCGGTCCTGAGGAATCGGTGCGGTCAGTCCGAACTCTCGTACGACCAATTCCGAGAGCACAACGAGGACGGCAATGGCAATGGCAATGGCAACCGCGACGAGAACGAGTACGGCAACGACTATGGCTACGACATTCCCTGTGGGACGGCCGTGGGGAAGCCCCACCTCCGGCAGGGAAAACCACTCACGACCCTCTCCTTTTTCGCGACCGTCCTGGTGTGTGTGGTACTGGGACTATGGATTGCCATGTTTTTGGCGCACTACCGCGAACACTACGACCACGCCAAGGAAGTGGAAACGCTGGAGCGTGACCTGCAGGTGGCCCTGGATCACTGCGGGTGTGCGGAAGTGTGTGCGAGTGACTATGCGAGTGCGGACTCACACACGGAAGCGGTGGCCGATCCGGACGATTCAATCCGGAGCCACTCGACCAGAGGCAGCGGCGGTGGTGGCGGCGACAGCGACAGCAAACGGGACCCCCTGATGCGCCTCCCCCAAATCGACTAGTAGGTATAGGATGTTGTTGTTGTTGCTGCTGTTGTTGTTGTGTTGTCCGCAAAGAACCGATCAACCAAACCAACCAACCAACCAACCCTAACCACGCGAGCCAGCACTCTGATTGGCTTGGCGGAGAGACACGAACAGTCGCGTGGAGTGATTGATTGACTCGTTTGTTTGATTGATTCCTTTGACCTACTGCGAGGAGTCCAAAAAGTCATGTGGCAAATGGATTCCGGCATACAGCCAGAGTTTTGGCAGGGCCGAAACGAAAACCAACGCCTGCCCGAATCCATCGCCCGTTAAATTCACCGTAAAGATGTCACAAGATATCGCAAAGCAAAGCAAAGCAAACAAACCGTGATTGTCCGATTCATGGTCGCAAATAATACTCCGTAATACTAATATCTCTGAGCAGCAAACGGGAAACTATTCTTGCGAGACAACACAACCGGATCGAGCTGGTACGAACTTGCTTGAACTTGCTTCTTTGCGACATTCCGCTCCTGTCCAACCCCGAGTAGAGCGGTGTTTACACAAGAGCGGGGGTGGGGTACACTGCCATTAGGGTACGACACGAGAATTTTGTATGAAACACGGCATCGCGCTCACACCGGATACTAGTTTCCACAAGTAATACCACGGTTAAAAAGTAATGGTTCCAATCGTTTTCGACCATTTGAACTACACTACCGAGCTTGCAAAGAATGTCAAAGGAATGATACTATTTTTTTTAGTATGTTGTTTTCTTAATTTATGAGTTATTATTTATACAATACAATATTATGTTATCATCGCTTCGGTCGTACTTCTTGCTAACAAATTTCCTTGTCATTCAATTTTTCTGCACTCTTGTTGATTTCGTCAACTTTGCTTCCATAAATCTCTTCGTTGTCGACAATGGTGAGAGTGGGGGAACTAGGACGCTCGTCCGTGGGTTTGGCGTCCTTCTTCTTTGCGTTGCAACAACCGGTAGAAAACCAGATCAATCCCATCAGAAGTGCACCCGCCCCAAATCCGCCAAAAAACAATAGACAGATCATAGCGGTTGATCCCACTGCTTCGTCGTAACCAAGAAATTCCGAAGACATAAAGGCATCAACGTGATCATGCTCGGTAGTGGGAGTGCTACCAGTGCTACTATTGTCACTTTCGCCGCTAATGCTAGTAGTGCTGAATTTGTCGAATGCGCTCATACCTGAAACACAAACATCGGCCAATTTATTGCCACAGGCCTTGCACCACGCTTTCTCCGATGTCAAAGTATTTTTCTTCGCCCAGGTTACGACCTCGTCAAACGAGCACCAAGTGGCTTTTGGGATATATGGCATGTCCGAAAGATCTTGACCGCACTTCACGCCTGTCGCCGACTCCTTCAAAACAACATTGACAGAATCGTCACTTTCCACCGATTTGTACTTGAGCACGAAGAAAAACTTGCCCTTATCCGTCGACTTGTGAATTTCGACAATCAAAGCGGCACCGTAGTCGACGAACCATTCTCCTACCGAAGCAGCGAAGAAATCCTCGGATGCTTGCAACGTCGATAGAAAGCCCAGCAAGGTCGGAGAGTGAGCCGAGTACAAAAAGAAATCTCCATCACTCTTGGCCCGGTTTAAGATCTTCCACAATAGGTTACTCCCCAACAAGTTGCCGGCCGTAATAGTTCCGACTCCTTCATACGCTGGAGCTTCCAACCCTCGGCCGAACTTCAAATGCTCCACGTGTTCCGCCAATTGTTCGAGGCTATAAAATTCCTCATTGGAAAGTGCCGTAGCCAATGACTCGTCTGTGACAAATGCAGTGCAAGAATTACCCGAATCACATTCGGTCCGTGCGACGTGGATTGGATCATAGGCGTTCCAAATATCTTGCAAGGGAATTTTTCCATCGACCGCCAAATCCGGAAAAATTCGGCCTAGTTTTTCCAGCAAGTCCTTGTTGAAATTTTCGAGCGATATCCAATCGGGATGCGTATATAAATCATGTTTCAACCGATGGGTAAATGTCGGACAATTTCGATAAGCACGCAATGTCACGTCGTTGTAATCCTTGCCTCCCGTGTAAACGGGAATGGCCGGTGCGATATCGAGCGAACTTGCATACAGCACCGACTTATCGTAATCGGGATCGTCGGGATCGACGCTGTGAATTCCTGTTGCACGAATTTTTTCCGGAAAGAGACCCATGGCCAACGAGTTGGCGGACGACAAGGTGCGGTCAAGATTCGTCGATTCCAAACGGTGCAAGGAGGGGTTGTAATGTTCCAAACTTTTGCCATTTCCTAGGTGATCTTTGTAGGTTGTCCGCAACCATTGACCTAATTCGTAGAGTTGTCGTTGCCCCAGAGGTGTAAGAGCTGCTCCGCCCTCTTCCGCCAAGGTATCGGCATCCTTTGACAACATGGAGCGTGAACCATGACGGGTGATCACATGGATTTGTTCCAAAGTCGAGGGAGAAAGCCAATCGGTTTCTTCGTGGGCATCCATTGCCGCCTGTTGATAATTTTGCTCTTCCGCCGGCTCGACTTGTGATGGAACATTCTCGAACTGCAAATGACGTATAGACGCTCGGTTGGTGTTCGCATCGCTCGCTGTCGTTGTTGATGTTGATGTTGCTGTCGCTGTCGTCGCGACGATAAGGAACAACGCCAGCGAAAACTTTCTCGTGAAAGCAGTTTTGGACATCATCTTCTCGGGAGGTGAACAAATAAGAATGATGTTGCAATGTTAGTTTGTTAGAAACTTATGATCAGTCAATCTTCTCGTAAAGTGAAATGATGTTCCGATGTTCGTTTGGTAGAAACTTGTGACCAGTTAAGATGAAACAGGATGTGTTCGATGACCTCCACACGACAAGTACCGTAGTACGGTACGACAAGTGAGAAAAAAATCGGGCGGGACAGAAACTTCCAGAATTTCTTTCGTTTGATGTGAATGGTGAACCCAATTTTACCGTTATTTTGGAACGAATCACGACGTCGAAATGCAATAAGAAAAAAATAAGCAATACCGAAGTAATCATTTTTTCGTGATACTCAATACTGCAGTAACTTTATGTCCCTATTCTGTTCGTAATGGTGACTGTGATTCGTCGAGAAAAGAACAGATCTACGCACCAATTAAAATAAATCAGTAATGCTCCGTCCGTCAACCATAAAATACTTCCTAGAAAGTTTTATCGAGAAATAGTGACTATGGGGAAAATGCGGAACTACGAGTAAAAGTACCGGTAACCCGTACTTCGTATTTTTTTTACGCACTCGAATCCTTCTTATCAAACTGTTAATAATTGTACTGAAAGGTGCGGCATCTTGGCATCTTTACTTGGAGTATCATTGAATACCAGTTGATGGAAAGACGGTTTCAGTTTTTCTTCCATCAATGCGTGGAAAACTTTGTGTTTTTAAGGGACTGAGACATTCCTGACGAAGGATTTGGGCAATAACAATAATTTCAAAAACAAAACAATTCGATAACTTAGGGATAAGAAATAGAAATTGCAGAAGTTCGCCAAATAATTTTCTTTCCGGAGTCTGGGGCTGTGGGCCGAAAAATAATAGAAGTTCTTCGTACGAGTACGAGTACTCCGTATTTTCGTACTTCGTAGAAGTAATCTACTGGTACGAGTACGAGTACGAGTATGTGTTAATAACAAGTTTAGGTAATCGGTTACGAGTTCGTACCGTGAGGGTGCACACTTTTAATACAACCCAAAATACAACAGTACAAAAACCATGTAGAACTCTACGTGGGTAGATTAAGCACGGGCAAATATTCAGCGAGAGAAGCTACACATCAGCGAGGCACAAACTCCGCTGAATTCTGCATCAAAAAAACTTCCAAGTCCGATCACTGCAAATAACACGTGAAAATACAAACACAGATATAATTTTGGTTCATATCATGACAGAAATTGTTCATCGATTACATGTAACAACATCTAATCGCTAATACAGCAATTGATCGATTGATCGATTGATCGATCGATTGAATCGAGGCACAAAGCCCGCTGCGATGTGCATCAAAGAAAATTCCAAGTCAGATCACTGCAAATAACACGCCAACATACAGAAACAGAAATCATTTTGATTCATATCACGACAGAGATTGTTCATCGATGATCGATCCGATCGGCGATCCGATCAATCATCCGATTGATCATCCGATCGATCGATTGAATTGAGGCACAAAGCCCGCTGGGATGTGCATCAAACAAAATTCCAAGTCAGGTCACTGCAAATAACACGCCAACATACAGAAACAGAAATGATTTCGATTCATATCACGACAGAGATTGTTCATCGACGACATCAATTACATGTAAGCAACATCTAATCGCTAATACAGTTAGAGACCAATACGATTGATCGTATCCTACACTTCTTGGTACATGAAAACTTGAACTTCGAAACACTCTGCTATCAGCAACAACAGGGGGGGATTCCCTATCCAATAGCAACACACTCCACTCCAGCACTTGACAATCCACCAACCGAACGCCGCCAACACCACAGCTCAACGAAGCTGGAAATTTCCTTCCTGCCTCTCATCTGGGCGCATCTTCCGAATCAGCTGAGTCATAGTACAGTCTCCATAGCACCTCTTGATCTTGGCAATGACTGTGTTCACATCATTCCCCCGGTCTAGGAGGCGCTCCATACATCCCCAAAGAACCTTACGATTGCAATACTTCTTGTACTTCACCCGCCCGCGTTCCACGGCAGTGAACTCCCTTGCCGGCTTCCTCCCTCCTAGTCCATTTTGGTACTCGTCCCACAAGGCTTGGATGGTCTGTGGTCTATCAAACAGGAGCGCTGGTCTTTCTACCACCGGAGCCCCTTGACGCAGATTTGCAGATGGTCTTGCTCCTACTCCTCCGAACCCTCCAACTCTCGTCCGCGCTGCTGGTGCTAGTGTCAACCCGCAAACCATCTGACTAACAATCTTAATCTACCTTCGAAGCTCAGCAAGCTCTGAGATCTGATGGTTCCTCATCTCTGCTACATTGGTTTGAGTGGTGGATAGCTTGGCATAGATAGCGTTTCTCCATTGCTGCCCCCTCTACCAAACGCCCCTCCGCCGTCTCCTTCTTCACCCTCAGGGATCTCATCCAGCCACACAATTCCATCGATATTGGAAGCAACAACTTCAGCTCTATGAATAGGATTTACCCCATCCTCAAGTCTACCTTGCAACAGCTCATATCTGGGAACAATCTGTTGTTTCAGTCCAAGGGGGATATAATCTGCAACAGCAGGATCAAAGCAAGCCCAAAGCAGTGCCTCTGCTAGGATAGCAGCAACATTGTCCCCAAACGCTCCCCGAATGGCAGGAGCCACTGAAGCACAGAGCCATTCTTCAGTCAATTCACTGTCATCCTTCTCCTTGTACAAGCAAATCCCACGATGGGAAAGCTTGCTACCAGCATTGATATCTGGCCAGTCCAACTGCACATCCAAGTACCAATCTTGCATACTCTTAGTCTTCCATCTAGCTCTGTAGTTAACATCATCGCGAGTCGGGCCTCCTCTCCTAGCCATAGTTGTAGCCCACTTCATAACTGAATGAGTCCCTAGCCTTTGCTGCCTTCCAAGGGGCCTAAACTGATCCCCTTCTATGATCCCCTTCAGAGCCTTTTGATATGTCGTCTTGCACTTGTCGGCTTCCTTGTTCTGGGCTTTCAGTGGGGACCTGGAGTCTGTATCTCCCTCAGCAAACAGCCATTGACTCAACCGGCCCGCGCCACTACCAAGCCATGCCTCCAGGTAAATAGCAAGGCCAATTAGTACACAGTACCTGTGATCCATAGCGCCCATCAGCAGCTGTAATGGACAATCTCCCTCGTCATGGACATTCTTCGACCACCTCATCTGAATCGTAAGAGAGTCAGCGCATGTACTACTAACCTGCAAGTTGGCCTTCTTCATGTGTGATGTGTCATCTCCTCTTGCAATCAAGTGCAGCTGGACTAGGAGCATCACCATGTGCCAGAGGCTTTGGAGGCTGTCTCCAATGGCTGTGAGGTCAAGCATTTGAGCAACAAACTCTTTATGTGTGAAAGCCCTATCAGCAGACGTTTCGACGCCAAGCTGCCGGGTTTCCTTCTTAGCCACAGCTTTGATCAGTCGATTGATCTTGATAGATCTAGTAGGATTGCCTGTCTCATTTGTTTTGTCCCAAGCTGCAGTGTTAGTCATGAAGTACAAGATAGCTTTCTTCCAATATCTCAAAGTGCTAGACCGCCCACCAACTGGATTATCGTCTATTCCTGGATCATCCATCCCATACACCTTCAAACACATCCATTTGTAGATGTGATCTGGCTTAACAGTGTTGAGCTCTTCCTGGTTGAACACCCGGTTGGTGGCATATTCATGCCCTCCAGCAATATGGGACATCAACTCCAACAAAATTTGGTGGTATCTTAAGAGCTGAGTGGGGGCATTCACATCATTGGGTAGAATTGGATCCGGTCCCCTTCAGGCCGGTTCTCTTGTTTGATGGGGGATCACTCTTCCTCTTGTTGTTATTGTTGTTGTTGTTGTTGCTGAGGGGGGGGGGGTGGGGGGCGGCGTCGCTGGGGCCATCAGCACGTCACCATTGTCGTCATCTTCATCGTTGTCATCTAGGACTTCATCCTCCTCATTGTCAGCAGCTAAGGCTAAGGCAGCTAGCTCACCTAGGATATTATCTTCAGCTTCATCCTCGTCTTCCTCTTCATCCTCATAGTCCTCCTCCTCGTCATCGTCGTCCTCCTCCTCTTCCTCTGGAGGCTCCAGTGTGCCGTCGTTTGAGTCACTAGCATCTTTTGCTGCTGCAGCTGCTTCAGCTCTTTGCATGACAGCTCGTGCACGCCGGATCGCTGCAAGGTCTTTTGCTTGCTACACAACCCTTGCCTCCTCCCTTGGTGTTCTTGTTGCAGGATCCATGTCAGCTAAAGCTGCTGCTGCTTGGGCTCTAGCACAGCGTTCGCATGCTTGTTCCCTTGCCCGAATGTTCATCGGATCCATGCTCAGCTGACGTGGCATCTTGTTGTTTGTTGTTCGTTGTCTGTTGCTTGTTGCTTGTTTTGCTTCGATCAATCTGCAATTAGATAAGAACAATATTGATCGAAAAAAGTGAGCTTTTGGCTAATCGATCAAAAATCAAGTGATCTAAGAATGATCTAATCGGAGTGCAATCGATTTGCATGTGGATGAGAATTAAGAGAGCAAAAGCACATAAAATTATTTCTGCGAGTCACTCACTCCTAGGGAGTTGCATAAGCGAGTCACTCGCTATTCGGGAGTTGCATAAGTTGCGCACCTCCGTGGGAAAATGCAGGGCTACAAATCAACCAGTAGTGCAACTATGCTAAAATTGAAAATGCAACCCGTACTCTACTCTTAGTAGTACAATTTTTTTTGTGTACCCCGCCACATGGTGGGGTACCAAACAGAATACTAGTGCCTACCTAGAATCGTGTAGCCGGTTGTACTAGCCCAGGTTAAATGCAACCCAGGTTGCATTGGTGCAACATCGTGAGAGTACACAAAAAAAAACGCAACTTAAAATGCAACAGTACACAAACCATGTAGAAGTCTACAGAGGTAATGTTTGGTGAGCACACCGCACCTTTTTGTGTAACACTCTAAGTATCGAACAAAATTTGGCAAGCAAAATTACAAATTACTCACTAAAACAAGAGTGCTCACAAGACAGATCAAAAATCAACCATTCTCTTTCCGAGTCAAGGTACAAGAAGATGGAAGTGCATGTGTACAAATAATACTGTTATCTATTACTTCCATGTTACACGACCCTAACATCAACTTAGACAGGTGATCGATCGAACCGCTGAACCTTGAATACTCAACAAGACCGGCAACAACACGACAGTTCCAAAAATTGACCATTCACTTTCCGAGCTGAGGTACAAGAAGATGGAAGTAAATGTGTACAAATAATACTGTTATCTATTACTGACATGTTACATGACACTAACATCGACTTAGACAGGTGATCGATCGAACCCGGCCGTGATTACAGCACACGAGACGGCGCATGCAACAAAGAACATGAAAAAACTTGAACCAAAAAACAGAGCTTATCAGCAACAACAGGGGGGGATTCCCTATCCAACAAGCTACTCCTCTCCTCTCCTCCATCGATCGATAAATTGAATCGATCAGACCAACCATCGAACCAACAACAATTGAACACCAATGAATCAATCAAACAAATCAATTGAACGATCCCCGTTCGATCGAATGGAGGATCGATCAAACGAATCCATCCAGCAGCAACAAGAACGATCGAATCGAACCAACAAGAACGATCGAATCGAACCACCAATCGAACCAAGTGATCGATCGAATTGATCATCGAAGACCCGGATTCCCTCCATCCCTCTCGTCACGATGCATTGCCTTGATTAGCTTTGTGATGGACAAGTCCCCATAAACACGCTTGATCTTGCTGATGGCAGTATTCACATCGTTGCCACGATTCAAGAGCCTCTCCATACAACTCCACACAACTTTCCTGTTGGAATACTTGAACTTAATGCGCCCTTGCTCAGCTGCAGTGAACTCGCGCGCCAGCTTCCGCCCTCCTATTCCATTTTGGTACTCACCCCACAAGGCTTGGATGGTTCTTGGAGTGGCATACAAGGTTGCAGGCCGCTGCCCCTCTGGAAGACCCGGAGCCGCGTCCACTACAGCTGGCCCTCTCCCTCCTCCTCCAAGACGACGCGCCGGCGCTATTGCCATCCCCCTAAAAATCTGTTGCAACTACTTCATCTGACTCTTCATCTCTGCTATCTCTGCAATGTTATGGTTCCTGAGCTCTGCAACATGGTTCTGTGTGGTACACATCTTAGCATAGATAGCATTCTTCCATTGCTCTCCGTGCCCTCGTGCTCCCCGAGCAATCTCATCTTCTGTCGTAGGGATTTCATCCAAGTGCACAACCCCATCATGATTTGAAGCAATCACTCGAACCTTTTGAATAGGATTCACTTCATCCTCCAATCTTTCTTCTAAAAGGCTGTACCGATTAAGTATCTGCCCCTTCAGTCCAGGAGGAGCCAAATCAACTGCTTCTCCATCAAAGCAAGCCCAAAGCAAGGCCTTTGCAAGAGTGGTGGCGACTGCAGGGCCAAACTTGGATTTAATTGCTGGCGCGACGGCACTGCACAGCCACTCCTTTGTAATACCACTACCATCTTTCTCTTGTACTGACAGATGCCCTTAAAACACAACTTACTAGCTGCATTAATATCTGGCCAATCCAACTGTACATCCAGATAGTCTTCTTGCATGCCTCTAGTCTTCCATCTAGCTCTGTAGTTGACATCGTCCCTAGTAGCTCCTGCTCTGCGCGCCATAGTTGTACCCCACTTCTTAACAGAGTGAGTGCCAAGCTTCCTATCAGTAACAGGTTCAAACTCTGGATCCTCAATGATTCTCCGGAGGGCATTCTGATAGGTGGTCTTGCAAGAATTTGCTTCTGCGTCTTGCACCTTTACAGACGAATCAAACACAGTATGTCCTTCTGCAAACAACCATTGGCTTAATCGCCCTGCCCCAGTGCTTAGCCACACCTCCAAATAGATTGCAAGCCCAAGCAGAACACAGTATCGATGATCCATAGCCCCCATTAGCAGCTGCACTGGGCAGTCCCCTTCATCCTGGACATTCTTTGACCATCTCATCTGCGCTGTAATGTAACCGGTATAGTTTAGGCTGGCTTCCAAGTTAACCTTCTTCATATGGGATGTATCATCCCCCCTACCAATCATATGAAGCTGGAACTTCAACATTGCTTGGTGTCAAAGCTGAACAATGCTGTGTCCCTTTGCTAGATCGAGCACTTGCAGGAACTCTTCATTTGTGAAGCACCAATCAGCTCGGCTCTCCTTTCCTAGGCACCGAGTATCTTTCTTCTTCACTGCTTTAATAAGGTTGTTAATGCAGCGGGATTTTGTGGGATTCCTACGCGTGTGGCTTCATTCCAGGCAGCATGGCTTGGCATGAAGTATGAAATAGCCTTTTTCCAGTACATCAGAGTACTTGATCAACCAAGTCTTGGATTATCGTTTGTTCCAGGGTCTTCTTTCCCATACACCTTGAAACACATCCATCTGTAGATATCCTCAGGTGTAATGACAGCAAGCTCCTCCGTAGTGAACATCTTGTCCGTGCAATATTTGCATTCATGCAAGAAATCCATCAGCATCAGCAATGACTTGTGGTATCTTAATACTTGGGTGGGAGCATTCACATTGTTTGGTAAGACAGGTGTTGGTCCTGCAACTCGGCCTCCTCGTCGACGAGGCGTGTCTGTTGTATCATCATCATGATCATCGTCCGCATCCGCGCCGGTAATAGCTGTGGCATCCAATGCTGCTGTTGCATCATCGTCATCGTCATCATCAGATTCAAGGGGTTCTTGTTGGTCTTCTTGTTGTTGGTCTTGTCGATCTCCAAGTCCAAGTCAACCGCTAGCCCTTTCAAGTGTTGCCAATCGCACACGTTGGCCCGTTTCCAAACGTTGAATTATTCTTCCTGTTCCTGTTCCGGAAGGAGGGCGGGGAGCAGCACGAGTCGTAGGAGATCCGGATGCTGAGGATGAGGGGGACGACAACGAGGATCCACCAGCACCAGCACTATTCCAGAAATCTAGAAAGGATGTAGCATTCCGGATTTCTTCCAAACTCTGACCACCTGCTGGAAGGGGAAAGGCTCTTTCAAATGCTGCAGTGTTCGCTGCAGCAGCGCGGGCTGCAGCACGCCGTTCCCTGGCTCTAACAGCCCTTGGATTGGTACTGAGTACGCGGGGCATGATACTAGCTTGCTTGCTTGGTGTTTCTTGTTGCTGTTACGTGTTTTTGATGAATTTGGATATAAAATGTGAGCAAATCGATGCGTTGAATCCATGCGTTGAATCCATGCGTTGAATCCATGCGTTGAATCCAAAAAGAAATGAAGTAAGAAACCAAAGTGGAGTCTTATTGAGTGTCGCCAAAAACAAGAGAAATAATGGGCCGTTACTCAATGATGTGTGGTTGCATAAGTTGCGCACCTCGTGTTAAAATACAGCAATAAAAAGCAACTAAAAATGCAACCCTCTTAAGGTTGAATATGCAACCTGTATTGTCCGGTGCTAGTACAAAAAACGTTACCGCACCTTTGTTTTTGGAGGGTGCCAAATGGGGTATCTAGGTCTACAGAACGTGCAGTACAAAGTTGCACGCAGCCAGGAAAATTCAACCCGGGTTGCATTTTATGTGTATCGTACGAGTACGAGTACGAGTACGTTTGATTTCTACTTCGTGTTGTTAGATAGATTTCGGTGTAATACTGATTAGGTTCTAAAATTGTGAGCATTAAGATTAATTGATATCCGGACTCCACTGCACCTCTATCGGTCCCTCTTTACGGATCGTATGTGCGTTGAGATGAATCGTATAAACAGTTATTTACTTTGGCGACTATCACGAATAAACAATCTAGTCTGTCGGGCGTACGTCCCATAGTCTGCCTGTATGTCCTTAACCGCATGATTTCTAGAGTCCCCGTGTCTCCGTGGTAGTATAGTACTAGTAGGAGATACTTATCCTGCGGGTCTCATTTTTTCATCGACTCCATCTTGCCACACACACCTCATTGCTAGTTCAATTAGCCTGGTCCCGCTCATTAGTTTAGTGAGTAGGTCCGCAATATTTGACTCGCCTGGCTCCTTTGCAATCCAGATAATTCCTGCTGCTATGCACTCCCTTGCTTTGTGGTAAGCAACACTATTATGCTTCTTCTTACAAGGGCTCTCGGGCCTTGTAGTGTTCTTCACAACTGATTCATTGTCACAATAGATATTGGTAGGGCCTTCCAAAGGAATTCCCATCATCCGTAGCTTGTATCTTAGCCCTTCTACCATCTCGATTGCTATCCTAAGCGCGACTATTTCCGAGCCAAATGTAGATGTCTCAACAGTTGTTTGCCTTTTGGAGAACCACAAAATAGGTGCTCTGTTAACAAAGATGATGACTCCTGTATGAGATCTTCTAGTAGCCTTGCAACCTGCGTGATCCGCATCTACGAAACACGTAGTAACAACAGCCTTTCCTTTTGGTTCGGGCATATCTGGAGGCAATAGTTCTTTGGCCTCTGGATAGAATCCACTCCAGTCGCACGACTGAAAATTTGACTCATCTACCTCGGGCATAGATGCATCAAATACCAACTTGGACTTACTGTAATTCTTTAAGTATGCAAACAGATGAAACAACTGGTTGAGATGACCCTCTCTTGCTTGGGCAAGATATCGAGACATAAGTGACACGGGCATAATGATATCCAATTGGCCGAGTTCACATATCCACCGGAGTATCCCAACCAAACCTTGATAATAGTTTTGTTTCTCTGGGTCAAGTTCTGATGACGCATCTATCTCAGGCCTATACTCAGCGCTCAATGGGGACCTTGCTGTCTTGGGTAGTACCTTAAATGTGTATTGTCCGGTTGACAGTTCTTCTTCAACCGACTTGATAGCTTTTGCGGTATACTTAGATGAAGCCATGGACCAGTACGGGTTACCATCGATGTAGGTCTTCCCAATATCGGCCCCTAAGTAGAAGGAAGGTTCTTCAACTGTCCCATTCTTCAACTTGAATTGCCTTTCTATTGCATCCATCTGGAACTTTGGATCCATTCCACATACAAGAATATCATCAACGTAGGCCACACAGTACTCGTAATAGGCCGTACCATCTGGTTTGAATGCAGATCGGAGATGCACGTCAGGATCGGCTTTGCAAGATACGTAACCAAGCTCCCTTAAGTGACTAGCCAAGTGTGATCGAAAAGATGCCCCCGCAACGGGGAGTCCATATAAGGCCCTTACAATCTTGCAGGGCCTCCCACATAGCTCTGGCGCGAATCCTTGGGCCTCTGTAGCTATTGTGAAGTACTTCTCTTTGATGGGTGCTGTTAAGTAAGCGTTCTGTATGTCCGCACTGAGTACTTTGAGGTTGTTAAGTGCTGCCACTAGAAAGAACAATCGAACCGAATCCCTACTGGGTACACTGGAATAGGTGTATTCCTTGGAGATTTCTGGGACTTTGTGGCCATCACCGACTAAGCGCGCCTTCCGAGTTAAGTCAATCTTGACATCGAAGACCATGTGCATGGTTATTTTGGTATGCCCCACTGGTATCTTGTCTTCCTCGTTAAATTCAAAGGCAATAGAGCTGTTCCTCATTTCTTTTGCAATAGCCCGAGCCCAATGATCGGTCCCCGTTTCTCAATCAATCGCCTTTGCCTCCGCAATAGACTTAGAGAGCCGAACCCCGTACTTATGGGACTTGGTCCAGTACTTGGTTTTAGCACCAGATAGGATCCGGTCTTTCCTCCAAAGTACCTTATAGGCCCACCACTTAAACGCTGGCTCATTTATGATGCCTTCCTTGCGAGCATATATTGCTGTCTCAATCGGGAAGCTTTCCTTCATGTCACTTAACTTTGCCCAGGATGTAGTCCCATCCTTCCACCTAACAAGGAATCTCCATCCTTTGGTTGTTGGCTTTGTTCTAGTTTGTCCGGATTTTGTTGTGTAAGTAGCCTGCTCGATAGTTAAGGCCTCCTCTTCCTTTTCGAAATCCTCTTCCTTTTCGAAATCAATGATCTCATCCATTAGACAATACATGTGCCCTTCATCGTCGACGGAAGAATAGATACTTTCTGCTAGCATATTGGCTGTATAAATTTCAATAGATCCGTCTGGCATAGAGACCTCGTAAGACCTCGTGTCTAAGAGTGGATTGTTGTTCTTTTCACTAACCAGCACACCATCCTTATTCCTGCAGCGGCTCTTGACTAGCCCCCGGATGTGTTGGTCCCCTATCTGGAGTAATACCTTGGTTCCAAGATACTCGTCAAGATCCTTATTGGATAAGTCATCGACGTCCGGGGAAGAAGCCTCGGCTTCTGCCATGAGCACTTCATCCTCCCCCTCATATTTGCCATCAAATAGGCCCAGAGGTGGTTCATCAAGTTGGTTTTCAAGATAAGTATTGGAAGGTTTAACCTCATCTCCTATTTTTGCGTTGATTTCTTTGTTGTGTGCTTCCAACTGTGATAGGATATCTGGGTGTCTCCATTCTTCCTCAGATATAGCCCGGGTGCTGTTTGTTATGTGAACTTTTCCGGTCTTAAATAAGATATAGTGACAATCACCACCTCCGAAAGTATCTCCACATGGGCCCAGCCATCGGCCAAGCTTATTTGTCTTTCCATTTAAGTCATACCACCAAATGAAGTCATACCAGTCATGGATCATATAGAGGGTGATATCTGGAGTGGTGTATCCGTGTACCAATTCAAAGCTAGTCCTTCCCATCGAAGAAGGATCACTCGATGCCGCAAGGTTCATTCGACCAGCTGCTAACATCCCACAGAAGGCCCAGCACCTCCTGGGACTGCCCTTCTTAGAAGTCATCCAACAAATTGCTCGCCTTAAGTCTACAGCACTGTGTTCTGCATTATTTTGCCACCAACAATGGGGCTGTATGTAGGTTTGTCAGATGCGATACTCCAACCTGAGTTTGTGCCAACCAGTGTTGTGTGTCTCATGATTTCCCTGGGCCTTTGCTCCATCTGTGACAAGATGTTCCGGGATTCCCACTTCATTTATAAAGCAAGATAGGCCATCATGGCATCAGACTTCTCCCCTGACAGGATAGAAGGCCACATAGCCTTTTCCATTTGTGAAGATCTGAGCTGCTGTATCGTTTCGTATGATGCTGGGGACCTTGAACTTCATAGTGTCGGCGTACCAACGACCCTTGAGCATCCTCCTATTCCTCCACTTCTGCGTCTTCAGTTGCTTAGTAATAGGCTGAGACAATTGCCTAATACCATCTTGGGTAGTGACTTCAATGGTAGCCTTGGCCTGCTTCTCACTTATGTTCCACATCTTAGCAACGGCGTTGGCATTGTACCTGTCGACCTTGTCAGGAATTCGTATTGGAGGTCCCCATTGTCCCCTTCGTATGGAGGACTTCTTGTCAAGGGACATCTCTTGGTCTAGAACATCTTGTTGGTGACATAGTAGCTTCCTTTTCTTGGTCCTAGCCTTTGCTTCCTGTTGAATGGCAAGTTCAGCTTCAGATAATGAGGACAGACCGGTTGATGAAGGCTTGGTGGAAACATCAGAAATCATATAATTTGCGGAAGTTCGATGATTTTCTTGGTCCTCCCCGGTGGTTCCAGCAAGGGCTGAAATCAATCAGGTGGAAACGTCCGTTGGAGTATACCCGGTGCGTTGGGAAGGAACTCGACTACTAGTACATACAGAGGCCAGATGGAGTAGCCGGGCCGTGTCGTTTCCTGTGCCTAGTGGTTCAGGATGAATCGTGGATGAATATTTGACTGGGGTCCCACAAGCCGGCAGGCACCCTGAAAGAGTAGCAACAACTCGCGGGAAAGAGGCATTGGTGGCTTCTTCTTCCTCTGCAAAGTGAGAGGAGTAGGGGTCCCATGTGTGGGTATCTGTAGCCAGTACGTGTTCACAGTTCGCCAGTTCCTTCTTTGTAGGTTTGCGGGAATCAAAATAGGATATGACCCCTTCGACTTTGAGAGGAATAAAGAGCTCGGTGTCTTCAGATTGGAATGTAATCCCGTGTGTAGAAGTGGAGTCGTATCGCCTTGGGGTGTCCTCAACCTTGTTGAAGTTGCAGCCCCGGACTTGATTGGGACATACCAAGCTGTGTTGCAATTTGGTGCCAAAGAACAAAGCCTGCCCAAACACCAAGATGTAGGTAATCCCATCAGTTGGGCCGGTCCAAGCTGTGGCACAACGAGCAATAGGGACATTCTTAAGTGGTGAGTAGGTATCTGAAAATGGTGCAACATCCACATAGGTCAAAATAGAATCCAATGAATCAAGTAATACCATATTTGATCCCGCGGCTGTTGTATCAGCATGGCTGTCCAACTCGCATCGACCGTTATGGGGAGATGGTGAGCCAACACTCTTAATATGGACTATCGGCCGGCCTACCCGGGATACAATCGACAGGCCCCGGCCGGCAAATCAATCTTGATTCCTCTTCTTGTGAGTATGGCTACCAAATTGGTCACTGTCCGACCCCTTTGCTGTAGTATTCTCCCCCTTGGCTTCAACCATAGAAACTTGCGCAGACTGTCCAGGAGAGTTGAGGGAGGGGCGTAGGGCCCTTACTTGGTTCTTTTGTGCCAAAGACATAGTGACCCATACTTCTTTTGGGTAGATTTTACCTTCAAGAGGTCCATCATATGTGCCAGAAGTCTTCTGTTTCTTGTTGTTGCCGGATTTCCTGTTGGAGGAGGAGTTGCCTTCATTATTGCGTTTATTACCCTTTTTCCCTTTGAAAGAAGAGATGTTACGCCAACTGCCCTTGCAACTGGCTTGCATTTTCTTGATACCAAGCGCTTGAGTGAAGTGGGCAGCCGCTTTGTCGAAGTTGTTATACATGCCACCTCCTTCGTTTAGGACCAATTAGACTGCTATTTCGAGCCTTGGGTCCGATATAGAGTGGCAGAAGTCGGCGACAAACTGATCTTCCGGTGGGAAAGACTTGTGCCGCAACAGGAATTCCTTTGCATCGTACCATCGCCTTTTGTGCTTGTCAAAACTGTAGTTCTTGGTATCCCCGGAGTAGGTAGAACTCTGTAGGAAGGCCCTCTTTTCTTCTATGAGAAGTCTTATATTTGTTGATTCGTATGCTTGAGAGTAGAGGGTGAAGTATGCCTTTCTTCCGTCCCCTTCGGAGCCAAGACCTTGGATGTATGACCAACCGGGGCCCGCCCCTACCAACTTGAAAAGGATTCCCCATAGCGTATTGTTGTCTTTGGTCCAGTGGGATCCTGAATGAACCGTGCATCGTATAGAGTACTCATTCCAGTCGGCATACTTGTCTGTCGGGGCAGATCCAACGTTCCCCCCCCTCTTGGCATCGCCCACTATGGAGTCCTTCCGGATCGTGTAGAGTAGAGATGTTTTGGTGACACCCCTTTTGTGTCGAAGATATTCCCTGAATCGTTCATCGAATTCCTTGAATTTTGACATTGCAGTGAGTGGTTCTGGGAGAGTAAGATCCCCGGCCGCCGTGTTGCTATCGTCTTCCTTGAGGGACTTGAGGCGAGTTCGAGTCTTAGCCTCTGCGTCCGGGTCAGCCATCCAGTCAACCGAGGTAGCTGTGGCCCCAATGAGAGGCTGAAATTCGATCCAAGCCACAAACAACTTGAGGCGATCCCCAAAGACCCTCCCCACGTACACTTGTTTTGGGTCCGGGCAGTAGTTGTGTTTGGTCTTGTTGACACCATTCACCAGGGATTTGATTGCGGATTCATCCATGTCTTGGAGGGAGTCAGTACTGCTGTAGCCAGTCCGGAAAAGCTCGTCTGCCGTAATCCGGTTCAATCCGAAAGATTCCAAGATCTCCCTGAACACTATCTCAGTTGGGGTTAGGGACCTCTCCCCTGCATATCCAGGGATTCCCTCCAGTTCATTAGCGCGTTCGATCGCGTCTTGAACCTCTTGTGTGAGAGCCGGAGCCCGGTTGGTATCTATCATGGTCCTAATGAATTCCATTTGCGCCGCTGTGAAGCCGAGATTGGCAGGGATGGCTGGTCCATTGTTGGCAGGTGCACCAGCTGCTGGGCTAGCAGCGGCAGCCGCTGGATTAGCGGCCGCATTGTTGTTGCATTGGTTCTGACGAGCTGGTCTTCCTCTCACCATGGTTGGTACTTTGCTTCTGGAGTAGTTGTTTGCTTGTTCTGTAAGTGATATATGAATGATTTTCTGAGAGAATTTTTGATTTCTCGAATAGTCACTCTCTTCGCGATATCACTAGTAGTGGATATTTCCTAGTGGTTTGTCCTTGCAAAATTCTACGAACGTTTCTATTACGAACGTAAATCCCTTGGTTACCCCATACTTAGGTGAACTGTTCGGGTTCCGATTTTTAATTGGGGCCATTGAGTTTACTCGTGCGGGAATCTAGTGACCGTTTGATCCGGCCCGCTACTGGTTCCCACAGGAATTTGCGGCCGTTGAATTGTTTGTACAGGAATTGGGGCCGTTGGTTTGTTTTCCTGTTATTTTACGGTTACGAGTTCAACGGATCCCCCTAATAAGCGGGAGTTGAAACTGCTCTAGAATAGTTCAACTGCCCTCTCCGTGTAGTGGCTAGGACCAGCTTAGTGCACACGTCTGTGCGCTGCCCCGCCATATGTGAGTAACTTCTCCTTGTACGGAGCACGCACGCCTCCGATACTTGGACAGCTCTTTGGCTGTCTTTTCAGCTGGTACGGTGTGGCCGTACTCCTTGTACGATTGGGACCAGTAGCTTGTTGCCGTTTCTATGCACACCTAGGTGTGTTGCCAGTACTCATCGTGTTGTTTGAGGCGCCATGTGGACCTCTCCATGCTTGAATTGGAACACGTTTACTTTTGAATGTAAAGACTGCGACTGCTTTGGCCCTGGATTTGATATCTTGTATCGTTTGCATTTGCTCTTTCCCCTAGGCCGTTATGTTGTTTGAGAGAAGCAAGAGGTATTAGCTCGAGCCAGGCTGCACTAGTGCCATTACCCATCTAAGTGCTCAAAATTAAACATAGCCTTCCGGGGTCTTTGATTAACCGGTGATCAGTCGGTAATCGGTCTCGCTTCTTCTATTGTCATGTGAACCGCTGGAACACTCGTCTCATTTGAACGGTAGCCGATTGTTGACTAAACACTCTTTTGGTTAGTGCAATGGGTCTGATAAACTTTGATTTCTACTTCGTGTTGTTAGATAGATTTCGGTGTAATACTGATTAGGTTCTAAAATTGTGAGCATTAAGATTAATTGATATCCGGACTCCACTGCACCTCTATCGGTCCCTCTTTACGGATTGTATGTGCGTTGAGATGAATCGTATAAACAGTTATTTACTTTGGCGACTATCACGAATAAACAATCTAGTCTGTCGGGCGTACGTCCCATAGTCTGCTATGTCCTTAACCGCATGATTTCTAGATACGAGTACGATTACGATTACGAATATACGGTACCGTACTCTTACTGGTTACGTTGTTTCACAAAGGTTATTCTTAACCTTAAGCTCACAACCACAGAACCATTCTGGTCGCAAACAGTGGGAAAGTCGACAGGGGGAACTGTAACGATAATCCTCGTGACTGGCCAATCGAGTCATGATGAAGTTGAAGATAATCCCGATGACCAAGGGGAGATTCATGATGACCGAGAGCAGATTTATAATGACCAAGAGAAGGTCTGCCTACTTACAGAAGAAGCTGAGGAAGAGGAGGTCTCAATGATTTCTTCATGGAGACCGGTTTATGTTTACATATCGGTTTCAGTAACTACTTATAATTTTTGCAACTTCATTCTAAAAACGTATCGGTAGTTGATACACTGTAATTGCATTAAGACTACTACGCTACAAATAAGACGACGCAATATCGCGGTTACGAAAGCAAGATGAACACCCAATTTCAGCCATGTATCCAATACAAGAGGAGAACCTTTGATGCGACAGAAGATCATGATAGCCATAAGCTGGTGGTGGACTACGCCAGAGCCACCAATCGATTGACAGGCAAGAAAAACATCCAGCAAGTACAGAATCTAGAAGTGGAAGAGATCCTCTACACATATGACCTGTTTGTAGATGCATGCAACGACTTAGGAATGCCGATGGACCGTTGGCATACCCAATGGGGCCAGTGCCTATCGAGAGGACCCAGGAAAAGAGGGAACAAGACCTTATCCAACAGAGAGGTAGACACACCAAGGAAGGGCTCAAGGATACAGTACGGGCCTACATCAACATCATCACGCCATGTTAATTTCCTTTTGAAACTGGCTGTTGGGCTGACTCAGTCCGAAGGCAAAGAAGGGCAACGAGTGCTGTAGCTTGTAACTGCAGGCCGGTTGAGGTGCCGGTCTGTTGTGGTCTAATATTTCTCTGATATCCACTACGGTTGGATGCTAATCCAACCAGATCTATTCTGACTATCGGCAACCAACGCAATCAGATAGATCTTAGGCTTGTAGTTCTACAGTAGGACGCAAGAACGTCCGGTGCAAGGTTTAAGGTTGAATAATCAAATAATCTAAAAGTATGAGCAATATTTCCTGCTGGGGAGCAAGATAGCGCTCGTGCTGCCGCTAATACAGCACTTTGTTACAGATATACGGTAAAATACCGTGTTACGGGGAATATCGTGTTGCCACTAATACAGCACATATTTTTACACAGCAGATAAACAAGTTCGTGAGCAGAGCTTCGAACCTCTGCTGTCTTTTCTTGAAAATAAGACACTTAACAGAAGATAGCATATGCTAACGTCTGGCATGTGTTCTTTCTTGGATTACTAAGTATCGAATTGGAGTGACGATCGATTCTTCTCCTCCAGTTAAGTATCGAACTCGATCGTAAGAATGAGCCATCGATCCTTTTTCTTCCAGTTAAGTATTGAACTCGGTCGTAAGAATGAGCCCGGTAATTTTCGAGGTCTCATTATTTCCAATCTCGTACCTCTACCAACCTAGACACGAAAGGAATTTAATACGCCAGACCCGGATGCCAAAGGAACTATGATAGCAGCGTTCGACCACCAACACATGGCCAAGCCAATGGAGGTTGCTGAACATGATCACTTCAGCAAAATTGACACCATCCTCAATTACATTGACACACTGCCAGGGTATGACAACAACGACCTTACAGAGCAGCAAAGGAAGAGAATTTTCTTTAAGACCCATCCTAGATCTTGGCAGGATGCGTACATGGACACAGCCGTGAACTTTCAAGAAGTATCTATATTGCAAATTTGCAACAACATGATGCAAAAGAAAACTAGTGCCAACAGGACAAGGAAGCAGGAAAGAAGGGGAAGACAACAAGGTTTTGGACGAGGATCCGGAAGAGGCAGATGAAATAGAGGCCAAGGACGCGGAGGCTGAGGAGCAGGTGGAAAGAAGTGCAGGAACCATCCACAAGGAAACCACACCTGGGAACAATGCTACCTAAACCCAAAGAACCAGAATTCACCATATCCAAACTACGTCGGGTCCGACAACAATAGCACATATTCAGGACAGAGCGGCGGCCAATTTAACGGAGGTCGAGGAAGATTCGGGGGCCGAGGAGGCCGATTCAATGGAGGCCGAGGAAGATTCGGAGGTAGAAGCAACAACAACATGGGAGCAGGAGATTCCAACAAAAGCAATCATAACTGGGAGCAGAACCAAACCGGAGGAGACGCGTTCTCCAACATAACCGCGAGCGATGCCAGCTATTTCACCAGCAATCAAAATCAAAGCCAATACACATGACTAGAGGAAGCGCATTCAAACGAGATACCGAGGCCAATGGCCACTGAAGGAACAACAGGGCTACAGGCCACTGCAAAAGGGCTACAGGCCACCATGAAAGAAGAAGAAGGGCCGCGGGCTGAAACAAAAATGACAGGGCTAGAGGCCACTGATGAAAGGCAAGAGGCTGAAACAAACAATAAGGGGCCAGGCACCACCGAGAACAAAAGCGCAGGGCCAAGGGCCACTGTGAAGGACGCAACACCAATGGTGCTGCTTAAAATCAAAGAAATACAGGGAGTGCCAGCAGACAGGCCGTACATGGCACTACTGGACTCCGGAAGCAGGAAAACTATGATCAACAAACAATTGATGCCATTTGGCGTACAGCCAAGGCATATAGGATACAAAAGAATAACAACAACAACCAATGGAGGGTTCAATACCTCACATGAAGTGAAGCTTGAAGAGCTCCAACTACCCGAATTCGTGAACGGCCGAAGAATTCAGGGGATATCAGCATCTATAGTATTCGATTTGCCACAATGCAGACATGACATTATACTGGGCAGGGATTTCCTGACAGTGGCCGGCATAGAAATATTGTTCGATACAAACACCATCAGATGGATGGATGTGGAAGTACCCATGAAGGATGCATCAAGGATAACACAGGTGGGCCCGGAAGAGGCAACCGATGTGGAATTATTCAATACCAACACGTCAACTGAGATACTAGAAAGAAGTTATCAGCAAGTCACAGCCAAAGAAGTCACACAAAGACAGGACCACATGACCATTGAAGAAAAATGAAAACTTCAAGCAATGCTGACGCGACATGAAGTAGTGTTCAATGGAGAGCTGGGCTGCTACCCACACAAAGATGAGATACACATAGACTTGAAGGATGATGTCGAGCCAGTCCATATGAAGCCATATCCAGTTGCATACAAGAGAGAAGAAATATTCAGAAGAGAGCTAGCCAATTTAATAGCAGATGGCATACTCGAACCATGCTGCGGACCATCGGAATGGGCATTTCCGGCCTTTATCATTCCCAATAAGGATAATCAAGTACAATGGGTGTCCGGCTTTAGGGAGCTCAACAATAGAATCAAAAGGAAGCCTTTTCCATTATCAAGGATACAAGACATCATGAATAAACGCGGAAAATATACATATTTTACCAAAATTGACCTGCCCATGCAAGACTATTGCTTTGAGCTGGACAAGGAAAGTCAGAAACTATGTACCATTACAACACCATATGGCCTGTTCAGATACAAGAGGTTACCCATGGGAGTGAAAATCAGTGGCGCTGTCTCACAACACATCATGGCAGAGATGCTACAGGGGCTCAATTGCAAGTGCTATATTGATGATGTGGGAATCTGGACCAACCAATCGTTCAATTGTCACCTACAACTCTTGAATGAGATACTCAGCTGCTTTGCAGACAACGGAATGAAATGCAACCCACTAAAATGCAATTGGCTAGTGAAGCAAACATACTTCTTGGGCCACTGGATGACACCAGAAGGAATCAAGCCATGAAAAAGAAAGATTGGCACCGTGCTCAAGATGGGGCGACCACAAAACATCACACAAGTTTGGTCACTCATAGGAGCAGTCAACTATTATAAGTCATTCTGGCCCAGGCGCGCGCATGTTTTGGCACCACTCACTGAGATGACAGGAGCAAAGAAATTCACATGGGATGACACCAAACAAAAGGCGTTTGAGGAGATGAAAGCCATCTTAGCAGCAGATGCAATGAACGTATATCCCGACTATACCAAGCCTTTCCACATCTACACAGACTCATCAGACTACCAGCTGGGATCAGTGATCATTCAGGACGGCCGCGTTGTGGCCTACTATAGCAGAAAGCTATCCGCAGCACAGCAAAACTATACGACCACAGAAAAGGAACTCCTGGCTATCATCCTCACACTGACCGAGTAAAGAGAAATCCTTCTAGGTGGCGTCCTCCATGTCTACACGGACCATAAAAATCTCATCTCAAAACATTCTCTATCCAAAGAGTGCTCTGATGGAAACTCTTCATGTCCAAATTTGACATTAACCTCACTCTTATTGAAGGTAAAAAGAATGTCCTTGCCAATTGTTTCCCAAGGCTGTCCCAAATGGAGTCACCTTCTGTGGGGGACAGTTGACAAGGAAAAGGAACAAAAACACAAAGAAATGGAACTCTCATAGATTTCCACACGATTCAAGTACCAAAGGACAATATTGTCATAGAAGACAAGACATTTACTAACATTGATGAAGATACCAAATGGATGGAATGCCTACTCAATTTACCACCATTACAGGAAATGCCGAATCCAATTACCATCGCCAATATTCAGAACCACCAAAACCAAGACATCCATCTCAGAACAGCGCACCAAGAGGACCCAGCAAAATTCCTCATCATAGTTGTCAACGGCCAGCAGATAGTGGCAAGATTGGAACGACAAAAATCAGAACAGGAAGATTGTCATCCCAACTACACTCATTCGACAAGTGATCCGTTGGTACCACATTGTATTAGGACACTGCAGACTACAACGCCTATACGACACGATATCATCCAGATTCTACTCACCCAATCTACAACAGTTATGCAAGGAATACATCTGCCCAGCAAACTGCCACAGATACAAGGAAGCGGGCAGGGGATACAGACTGTTACTACCACCCAGGGAAGCATCAATAGCGCCATGGAATGAAGTGTGCGTTGACCTTATAGGACCTTGGAGGATCCAAGCAGGCAACCGACAGTAAAAATTCAAAGCACTCACAACAATAGATCCAGTCACCAATCTAGCAGAGATAAGCAGAATAAGCAACAGGTCAAGTCAACACATAGCAGATCAGTTTGTGAACGGCTGGTTAGCCAGATATCCACAACCTAATTGATGCATACACAATAATGGGGGAGAATTCATAGGGCATGCATTCCAGACCCTACTAATCCAACACGGAATCAAATTGGTGCGGACGATGGTAAAGAATACACAATCCAATGCCATCTGTGAAAGATTACACCGCACCATGGGAGATATACTAAGAGTCACCATGAGGACAACACATGCCAACAATGAGCAAGAAGCAGAACAGATAATGGACAACGCCCTAGCCAGCTGC
This sequence comes from Pseudo-nitzschia multiseries, assembly GCA_037355745.1. NCBI lineage: Eukaryota > Bacillariophyta > Bacillariophyceae > Bacillariales > Bacillariaceae > Pseudo-nitzschia > Pseudo-nitzschia multiseries. Next base: position 8,184,294 of record CM074787.1, on the reverse strand, counting down.
ATGCGTGCAACACGATGCGCAGTTAATCATACGATGCAAACCTCGCCCGGAGCAGTTGCAATTGGTAGGGACATGATAATGGACGTGCCATTGATAGCCAACCTGGAGGCAATCTGTAACAGGAGGCAACAACATATTGACCAAAACTTAATAAGAACAAACAAAGGCAGGATAAACCACGACTATCAGATAGGAGATCAGATAATGGTTTGAGTGTATGACCCAACCAAATTACAGGAAAGATTCCATGGACCATATCCAATCATCCAAGTATTCACCAATGGAACAATCAAGGTGCAGCGATGGGAGGCAGTTGCAGAGATCTATAACATTTGAAAGGTGGTGCCCTATTGGGGGCCGATCCAACAACTACAACAGTAACAAGAAGATGATTGATCGATCAGTCACTGAGGGGGATAGTGTAATGATAATCCTCGTGACTGGCCAATTGAGTCATGATGAAGCTGAAGATGATCCCGATGACCAAGGGGAGATTCATGATGACCAAGAGAAGGTCTACTTCCGGAAGAAGCTGAGGAAGAGGTCTCAATGACTTCTTCATGGAGACCAGTTTACGTTTACATATCGATTTCAGTAACTATTTGTAATTTTTATATCTTCATTCTAAAAACGTATCGGTAGTTGATACAGGAACTTGTCAAAAATATGGCAGTTTTTTACATGTAGTTGTGATACAAACTCTACTACTAAAAACGCTTAAAAAGATCAACCAAATAAATATTTACAGAAATGAGACGCTCAAAACCATTGCTCTCCGTCACGTCATTATTACAAAGTAAGACCTTACTTCGTACGTCACTTAAACAATGCTCATGCTTGTGTCAAATTCATGCAAAGTATTTTTAAAATTCGGAAATGTTTGTTGCGCCCATGAAAAACAGTTCTCTGTGTATTTTTGCATTCAACAATTTCAAGGAGGACTATTTTTGCGACCATAGTTTTGGCCTTAGTATTATGGTTGCTTCACAATTTTTTACTGGCACAACTTCATGATTTCATGCTTGCCCCAATAATCGTCACACAAACGAGATTCAGGGTTATTTCAGAATCACGCGCATATTTGGGTCGAACTCCACTGGTCCCCCTTTGTAATTTCACCCTATTTATTAAAATTAATGTCGAACTCATAATATTTTTATGCACATTTCATTTTCCTACCCCACTGGCATCTGTTTCCAAAGTAGTGGCATGTTACTGAATTTTATGCCTGAAACAAACAGTGCATGGTCGCAATTTTTCAATCTCAATCGTTTCCTCATTTCTATTGTTATTACTGGCTATCGTACTAACGATGGTGACGATACCTAAATATCAGGTATATTGTTTACGTTGCTACCGGGACTCTCCTCTGATCACTACTGGTTACGGAAAGCAGAAGGTTACCAAGAAGAAGAAACCCCCCTTGTTTACAGCGCGACGAAGAAAGAAAACGGGAGTAGTTGTTTCTCCCGGTCTTCGGAACCATATTGTGAATGACGCATCATGCTATTCTTATTTCACGCAATCTTCGGGGATAGTAGATTTTGCATCTTGCGTATTCATTAGAAAAAAGAGGAAGAAGCTTGAGGATGTTAGTCAACAATTAGGTCTAACGAACACCCGTAACGGTCCACAGAGTAGTGACGGCGCATTACCAGAGGTGCTTGACAATCAAGTTATGTATGACCCTTCTGTCGAATCGATTGGGCGTGCCTTGATTGGTCAGGAATTATCAAACATAGACGATGACAATGATTCTGTCTCCGATGACAATTTTTTCTTTCCTAACAATGACGATGAGGAAGAAGGAAGTGAGATCATAGAGGCCCCCCACTCTTTGATTGTCAATGATGAAGAAGGCATCAACATTGATGTTGACGATTCCCATCGTGCTTCAAACACGCTATTAATTACGACACCCAATGTAGGTAGGAACATATCTGACGAATTGAAGGTCAAGATCAAGTTAATGAAAATCATGCGGAATCATAGCATACCCTTAGTTGCCGAGAAGGAATTGTATGAATGGGCTATTGAATCGGAGCGGCTTAATTTATTTTCATGGACTAAAGGCAATCTCATAAAGACCAGGGCAAGTGTTATGAAGGAGATTTCCGCAACTGTGCCTGAAATAAAAGGCGATGGGTTTGAACCTCATCTTATTGACTGGTGTTCTAAGAAATCACAGAATGCTGATGTTTCCAGTCGCAAACAAATCTACGTCCGGTCGTTCCAAAAAGCACTTCATTCCCTATTAACAAATGTGACTTTGGTGAAGGAAGATAATCTGTCATTCCCCCATGCTGAAGACCCCACCTTACCCGTCCGTTATCCAGAACTTCAAGGGAATATTGATATTGACGAACTGCATCACGGTGAATGGTGGATCAACACTTGGGAGAAGAGATGCAAATCTGGATCGAATGAAATTCTGGTTCCTATTATTCTCTACATGGATGGAATTGCAATTGACAATAGTGGTCAAACCACTCTTACCCCACTGAACATGACTCTTGGCATATTCAACACCCTAACTCGAAACTCCCGGCCGGATGCGTGGGAGGCTATATACTATCACCCAACATGTCCCGGCGATAAAGGTGCCGAATCAATTGACAATGTGAACAATCTTCACTCTGGCCTTCGTTTTGCTCTTTCATCTTTGAAAGATGCCTGCAACCAAACGGATGGTATTGAATGGTCTAATTTGCCGTGGAACAAGAAGAAATGGTCGGTTCGAATGAAATTTGCGGTTGCTTATTTCATAGGTGATACTCCCCAGCACGACCAACTTTGTGGTCATTATCAAACATCGAATTCAAAGATGATCTGTAGGCATTGCAATTGTCCCAGAGCACTTGGTATTAACGCTCGTGTGAATGTTTTGAAGGTTCCTGTTTCAGTTGAAACTGGTAACATGCAAGTGTCTAAGCACCAAAATGGGGAAGAGTACCAATCCATTCGGCTCTGGAACATATCTGATTTTACTGCTCCAATGGTTGGCGAAGGAGTGAATGTTGAACAGTATTTCAAAAACATTTCTCACCATGGTGTACATAACGGCAACGCTTTTTATGATCTTGATTTTGGGGAAAACCCACATAATATTCATCTAGCGTCTCCCGGAGAGAGACTCCATATGCACCAACTTGGTTGCGCAAAGCGTGCAGCAGAGACGTTCCGCGAGGACTTTTTAGGCAATAACCAGCGGCTTCTTGGTGAGATGGAAAGGTTAGCCAGTTACTACGGTGGTGCTGTCCAGAGGCAATCCGATCGTGACTTCCCACGAACCAATTTTTCAGAATCAATACATACAGCGAAGAAGGAGGGTAACCAGTACATTGGAATGCTTTATATTCAGATGCTGTCACTTCTGTCTGCTGGAGGTCGTCAATTGTTGTTGTCTCGAAAGACTCCTTCCAATCTCGAGAACAAGAGCAGAAAGTGTGAAGAGGAAATTGACCGACGTATTTACGCCATTGAGTTGTTGTTGGGTATGGAAGAGTTCCTAAAGTATGCTGGAACGTTCGACGAGGTTTTCAAACAAGACAAGAAAGGTGTTTTGAATGTGGACAAAATGGTTGTTCTTTTCATTAACTGTATAAATAACAATCTTCAACGAAGTAAGGGAGAAGGTAACAATCTTGTGAAGAATCACATGTATTTTCATTTATCACAGTACATGAGATTATTTGGTCCTCCAACTGGGTGGGACTCTGCCGCGAGTGAGAGCAATCATAAAACTGAAGTGAAGGGTCCTGCTAAGAGAACTCAACGAAACAAGTCCACACTTATCAAGCAAACTTGCAACCGAGTGATGGAGTATCGAACTATTGATCGACTTGACCGTGAATTTGATTTGTTTGAACATAGACCCATAACCGGACCAAATCATCCTAAGGAGGGTGGTTGGTCAGGTGGGTCTTCGTTTTGGATTGGTGTGATGAATGGTCTCCCTTACATGAAGTGGGATGAAAAAAAAAACTCAAGTTTACCCTGGTTTCCATCTGATGTTCTCAAATTTTGTTGTGACGTGGTCCTACCGGCTGTGGGCAGCAGCAAGGTTTTTGGAACCACGGAGCACAAGAGGTATGACCAATCTCGCGAGATGAAATTATTGTTTCGTGCCCACCCATCGTTTAAGTCTGATTCTGGACAATTGTCCAATGTATGGTACGATTGGGCTAATTTTCAACTCGACCTCCTTGATGGACGTGGACTGAAAGTTTATCCATGTCAGATTCTGTGCCTGCTTTACCTCGAAGGTCCGTTCCCCGTGGGTAGCTCCGTTAGTGGTTTCGAATTAGTGCACGATGGTTATTATGCCGTCGCTCGTTGCTTTGTTTCTGCAGACCCCATACCGAGCAAGAGGGACCAAGGAAAAAAACACCATCATGCGTTGGTAAAGCTAGGTGAGCTTCGGAACAAATTGTATTTGTTCGACTGCAACGCCATTGAGTCCGAAGCTGCCGTTGTTAGAAACCATGGTAGTCCTGACCAATATTTTGTGCTGGGTAATCGTGAACAATGGTTGTTTAATTTCCGCGAGACAATGGCTTCACTGGAAAAGAAGGATTTACAATCAATAGTACGAGATGGTGAAAACAGCACATGACTTCAATGAACAAGTTTATTATCTTTTCCCGTGTTTTGGATTGTATACTAGTATGGTACAATCATACCCCCCTTCTCAGATGTATTTTGCGTTTTTTTATTTTCTGTAACGGCGTTGCACCAAATGCCCTTTTCCCGTGTTTTGGATGGTATACTAGTATAATACAATCATACCCCCTTATCATGTGTATTTTGCGTTTTTCTATTATCTGCAACTGCGTTGCACCAAATGCCCTTTTCCCGTGTTTTGGATGGTATACTAGTACGGTACAGTCGTACCACCCTTTTCCTGTATATTTTGTCTTTTTCTATTTTCTGCAACGGCGTTGCACAAAATGCCGTTTTCCCGTATTTTGGATGGTATACCAGTACAGTACAATCATACCCACCTTTTCATGTGTAATTTGCGTTTATCTATTTTCTGCAACGGCGTTGCACCAAATGCCCTTTTCCCGTTTTTTGGATTGTATACTAGTATGGTACAATCATACCCCCCTTCTCATGTTTATTTACCGTTTTTCTATATTCTGCAACGGCGTTGCACCAAATGCCCTTTTCCCGTTTTTTGGATTGTATACTAGTATGGTACAATCATACCCCCCTTCTCATGTTTATTTACCGTTTTTCTATATTCTGCAACGGCGTTGCACCAAATGCCCTTTTCCCGTTTTTTGGATTGTATACTAGTATGGTACAATCATACCCCCCTTCTCATGTTTATTTAGCGTTTTTCTATATTCTGCAACGGCGTTGCACCAAATGCCCTTTTCCTGTATTTTCGACGGTATGGTACTAGTACGGTACAGTCATAAATTTTTTGTCATGAGTATCAAGTTATTATTATAATTGATTACTTCTTAGTATAGTTTTGCGCGATACATAGGCGCTCATAATATAACACCCTTCGTATTTGGGATTCGAACAGCTATGAAACACTAACGGATTAAAGAGCAGAGTATCCCCAGAACGCAACGGCACTTTGATGCGGTACGTTGGGAAGACAAAATAATAAATCACTTCGTCAGCATGCACTCCCGACGGAGCTATGACTGTTAAACGAGTATAATACATGTCATCATCAACATGGCATCGAGAATGGTAATTTCGACCAATCGAAAAAGCTAATGCCTGTTTCCCAATGGCATTGAGCTGCGTACGAGTCAGAATCTGAGACAACACATCCATTTCATCCTCAACAAATGGTTCGATGTGTGTTAAACTATGATGCATATGCTTCACAATTCTCACTGTCGTGTGTTCCAGCTCCAGTTTCATGTTTGGTTTCACATGACTTTTGAACACGTACTCACCATTGTTGGAAGACAATCTTTCTGGTCTAACTCCAATGATAGCATAATCATCGTTGATACTGCCGCGCTTCTGACCTCTGGCAACTGTCGGTTTGGATCCAACAATTTCCGGAGCAAACTTTCTTAACAGTTTGATATTATTCTTCGTAGCAAGGTGTCGCTTGGCAAATTTTCTGGAAACTTTTGCGAAAATGCGCAACGACGGATTATTCTCGTCAAACGCAACAATATGCTCGTCGTTCCTACTATCCAATCTATCGAATTTATCTATCAACAAAGCCTGTTCCGGTTGATACTTTTTCTTTCCTCCTATTTTGCCACCCCAGTTTGTCTCCATGTATTTTCCTTTGACCACAGTTGTTCTGTCTTTGTTTTTCAACGCTATTGTACTGACACAATCTTTGCAAGTACTACGCCTATTTGTCCTTTCGTTCTTCATTGGTTTTATGTCGGACAACTTTGTATAAGTTTTATGGCTCGTTGACACCGGTGCTGCAATCCTAAGAAAGTTCGATGACATTCTCTGCTTTCTTCTTTTCTCATGTTTCCTATCTCTTTTTTGCTTCATAGCCCGGTCCGAGAACTGATTTCTTGTCATGGTTGGAGTACGTGTAGCAATTCGAAGCCAATGATTCGTTGCTGTTGCTCTCGCTGCCGCTTGCTGCTGTTGCTTTCGCTGCCTTTTTGCTGCTGTTGCTCTTGCTGCCGCTTGCCGCTTGCCGCTGTTTGTCTTGCTGCCGCTTGCCGCTTGCCGCCTGCCGCTGTTTGTCTCGCTGCCGATTGCCGCTGCCGCTGTTGCTCTTGCTGCCGCTACCGCTGTTGCTCTCGCTGCCGCTTGCCGCTGTGGCTCTCACTGCCGCTTGCCGATGTTGCTGTCGCTGCCGCTTGCCGCTGTGGCTCTCACTGCCAATTGCCGCTGCCGCTGTGGCTCTGGCTGCCGATTGCCGCCTGTGGAGGAGGACTCGCTGCCGCTTGCTGCTTGCCACTTGCCGCTTTCCACTTGCCGCTTTTCGCTTGACACTTTTCGCTTGCCGCTGTTGCTTTCGCTGCCTTTTTGCCGGTGTTGCTCTTGCTGCCGCTTGCCGCTGTCGCTGCGTGCCGTTGTTGCTCTCGCTGCCGATTGCCGCTGTTGCTCTCGCTGCCGATTGCCGCTGTGGCTAGCGCTGCCAATTGCCGCTGTTGCTCTTGCTGCCGATTGCCGATTGCCGCTGTTGCCGCTGTTGCTCTCTGCGGTTCGACGAGTCGTTGCCGTTATCGAAGATCCTATTCGAATATTTGATATGATAATTGAACAAAATGGGTGAGTATCTAGTATTGATGTACTACCTAGTAGAGTAAATAATAACAACACAATAATATAGTAATGTACATGCCGATCGATTCGTAGTAATTATCACCAACCGGGACAATTGGCCACACCTACAGGGGAAGATGACGGTGCACGTCAAGGAAAGATTTGCCACACGAGGAAAGATTGGTTCTTCGGATCCGTTGTTTCCAATCCCTTGTTTCAAATCCGTTGCTCCGATACGGTCCTGTGAAAATGAGAAGAAAAATAGAATGAAGAAAATACATTATAAGGAATGCCAGAAGAAGTAAGATCATTGTCTTTCTCCTCTCTCATTCTTACCGTTGCGATTGCCAATGCACCTCCAGCGACACCAGGAAAGATTCGCCGAGCCTCTATTGTTCCGATTTGTTATTCCGATCCGTCCCTATGAAAATAAGAAGAAAAAATAGAAGTGAGGGAAAAGAACATCATCATCAATGCAACAGGCAGGCAGCAATGTCTATCTATCTCACGCTGTTGCCTTCCACTTGGTGCTGCCTTCGATTCCAATCGTTGTTGCCAATATGTTGTTCCGACAATCGTTGTTGGTGCTGCCGTTGATTTGCAGACTTCTAACTCCTATGTCACGAAAAACAGGGACTTGTTCCTGTTGATATATAGGCAATTGATGCAGATTTTGTGCTTTCAAGATGTTTATGTAAGGCGGCCGTCCAAACAAGAATATCTTTCCAGCAACTAATCCCTAATCGAATGCTTTCTACTTCTTTTGCAGTACAAGGCTGTTATATCGGACTGAAATATCTGAGAACGGATCGTTGTGCTCGTGATATCGTCGCCCTAAGGCATGTGACGAAGAGGGTCGGATCCCACGTTCTCGGACGGAGTGTTGTTGGAAAGAAACAACACTCTACTCAGATAAGTTGGAAATTTATGTTTGTCGGAAAGTGAAAAAAAGTGACCGAAGTTAGTGAGCATACTTTCATTGTAAGCTAACTACTCCGTACAAAGTACTTATATCAAACTTCGAACGTAAGGACGACATCGGTTCGTGTCCGATAGATCAAGTATCAACATTCGAACGTAAGAATTACACCACCAGTTCCATACATTTTCTGCTAAGTAAACAACTTCGAACGTAAGAATGATATTGGTCCGTTAAGTATTATGTTCTTTTTTTTTTTTGCAACGGCGTTGCAACAAATGGTATTTTTGGTATTTAGCGTGATAAGAATGATACCACCAGTTCCATACATTTTCTGCTAAGTAAACAACTTCGAACGTAAGAATGATATTGGTCATTTAAGTATTATGTTCTTTTTTTTTTTTGCAACGCCGTTGCAACAAATGGTATTTTTGGTATTTAGCGTGATAAAAATGATACCACCAGTTCCATACATTTTCTGCTAAGTAAACAACTTCGAACGTAAGAATGATATTGGTCCGTTAAGTATTATGTTCTTTTTTTTTTTTGCAACGGCGTTGCAACAAATGGTCTTTTTGGTATTTAGCGTGATATGGATCATACAATTACATTGGTCCGTTAAGTATTTTACTTTTTGTTAATTTTGCAACGGCTATGCAACAAATGGTATTTTTGTTATTTAGCGTGATATGGTTCATACGTAGTTAGCGTCATGGTTCATACGATAGTACTGGTCATACCAAAGTACCTTTGTACCCCACAAAATGCACCAAATCATCGATCGGACCATTTTTTTTTTTTGACAACGGCGTTGCAACAAAAGCCCTTTTTAGTATTTAGCGTGAAAAGTTTCATACGACTGTACGTTTCTACACAAATTGCACCAATTCAGCGATCGGATCATTTGTTTTTTGGTAACGGAGTTACACCAACCAATGACCTTTTCCCTATTTAGCGCTACTAGGTGTTCATACTACTGTACTTTTGTACACACAATGGAACAATTCAGCGATGGGGCCATTTTCCAAATTTGAAAATGTTCCTTTTTATCTTTTCTTCTTCTCACCTTTCATTCCACCCAAAAAACCCTTTTTTCCGTTTTTCGGGAACGGCGGTTCCAGTTACAAAAAATGGTTTTTTGATCCCAACGGATTCACAGACAAATCCCCGCCCTTGCATTCGTCGTTGCAGGTTTTATTTGTCCAATTATTGTGACGATATAGTTTAACTCTTTCTCAGGTTAGTGGTAGAACGTCTTTACGAGAACAAGGACACGTTTACGGGCACCTTCTACGTTTTCCATTTTTTGAGAAATGGTTTTTGAGACATGATTACCACTATCGCGTCGCTACGTGAGTGGTGATATCTGGTGAAAGAAGTTTCAAGTTGTACTACTATCCTTCTTTCATTCAATGTTTGCTCGTAACTCGGGTAAACTAGATTCACACAACAGTGATTCTCATTGTTTTCAAACAATAAAAAGATTGTCTCAAATACTGATAACATTTTACATTGCCAATGACACCTACAACTAATAGTGCTCGCAATCGCGGTGCCAACCCAAATTCAAATGAGAAAACGCCTACGACTAATAGTGCTCGGAAGCGCGGTGCCAACCCAAATTCAAATGAGAAAACGACAAGTTGTAAGAAGGGTAGATTGAAAGACCCACCAACCAATAGTCTTGACAAACATGATACCGATCAAAGAGATCATCGACAGGCAGTAATTAATAACCTTACAAAGGCTTTGAAGGGTGAGTCATATGGAACAGAGGAGTTTGTGAGGAACCTCAGTCTTGAGGTTACAACATGTTTCACTGCATTGTTGACGAGGGTTTACCTTGTATCAAAAATTATTGAATCCGAACCTACACCAGATTTCCGGAAGTCAATGTCTACTACTAACTCTGCGGAAAAGAAGAAGGGGAAGGGAAAGAAGAAAAAACCCGATACAACCTTAAGTGACTTAGGGCCTATTCCCCATCAAATAAACGTCATGGTGGATTTATTTTTGTTTGAAATTGACAACGGTATGACTGGAGTGTTGAAATTTTTGAGCAGGAAGCAATTAACCGATAGATTCAATGACTACGACATGGCGAACAAGTGGGATAGGTTCGAGTCACTGTTGAAGAATGTTAACGACACATCAGGCGTGGATGCTATTTATGGGCGCAACGTCGTCAACTACGTTACAATGAAGAAGTACATGATAATGTACCGTGAGATATTGGTTTGGTACATGAAGAATGTGAAGTATCCACCTGGGTCGGATATTTCGTCTGAGGATTTGTGTTTCCATACCAAAGGCGACAATTGTTCTCCCAGTCAGTTGAAAGGATACGTCAGATCAATGAGGAACTTCTTGGACTGCCTTATGGCAAAGACCTCTCTACGTGTTTCAATGACTCATAGCTGCAATCAGGTGGACTTAGACAAACATTTCAAGAAGCAGCGTATTGAATGCTTAAAATCCTTACGAACGGAAAACATCGAGTTTAAAGAACTTATTGTGTCAAACAATAAGTTGATGAAGATTACGGAACGAGAAACTGCTTTTCAGGAGCTCATTCGTGAACATTGGTTACGCTTTCAAGGGAAGGCGAAAACCATTTGTACCATCATCGACATGAGACACGTCAACATCAAAGTATTGACACACGAAGGTTTTTATCAGTATTACTTACCCGAATTAATTAACAATTCATTCGTCTTGGGCACCACGGTACTTTCTGGGGAGAAGTGGGTTCCAGTAGGATTTCATCGACAAGGGGACACGAAAATTCCGGAAACGGGTAAAGTGTTATTACCACTCAATACTCAATTGGTTTTCCACTACGTCATCCACTACCAGCACACGGTGACAAAATATTACAACATACATTTCGATCATGATGAGGACCTTGTCACCCTGTCGCCATGCAAACATGGAACCGGAAAAATAGATCTGGCATATTTCAAGGTGCCGAAAGGAATCCTATATTTGGTGCATCAATGGCTTATAACAAAATTTGTCCAACATGGGAACAAGATTGGGGTAAACGTGGTCGATTCGTTGGAAACAGCATGTAATTTGATCATTTCTCAAGTACTATGTGCATCAATGATTCGAGTCGACGGCGTTGGTTCGTCCTTTGATTGTTCAATTGACAATGTTTGTGAGAAAATGATACCAAAAGTCTTCAAAACCAATAACCAATCATTTGTCAGTTACGATCATGTGATGGAAACCATTGAAGATTTGGTATTGACCGAGAGGAATTTTCTAAAAGGAGCAATGGTCACCGAATCGACGGAGGGAAGTGTTCCGTATTTTCAAAGGAATGATCGATTGTACATTTTCCCAACGGCATGTGTTCTGAGTAAGACAAAATTTGCCCATGTCAATTTTGACGATAAACCAGAAGAACTTGTAAGAGGTATTTTGGAACTGTCCGGATTGGAAGAACAACATAAGAATCAAACTTGTGTTACAAGATTCCTTCAATACGATGTTAACTCACAACAAGAGGTGCACCAACGAGTTTTTATGGAACACATTCCATACGTGTTCCGTGAGATATTCGTAATTGATCCGGAAGTTCTCCAACGTCATACTTGGGTGGAAACATTCATTCAGTATAGCTACCTTCCAGAAATGGGTACCATATTTACCCCGTTGACAGAAAAACTAGCAATATATTTGTTGGAAAAGTCGGATGATCTATCATCGGCTAACCTTGTAGTTCAATTTTTGGACGATAAGGTTGTCAACAATTATGGAAAGGGAACGGGAGAATTGAATCTGGCATTCGAACACCTCCAGGGTCGTGACTTTGTTTTTTACGAACCATCGGACTTTCTAACTTGGGATTGCTTCAAAAGATCCAAGGTTCAAATAAATGAGTTCAACAAATCAAATAACACATACCGGGTAGGATGGGTTACTTTCAATCTCAATACGACAAATGATTCCAAGCGTGGATTCATCCCACCCTGGGATGATAACGTTGACAGGTGGCAATGTTGGCAAGACGAACAATATCAACGATGGGAGAAAGAACATCAGTGGATCGAAAGTAACCAGTAACGGTTCGAAAAATAAGCCAAACGAATCTAAAGAATCGGGAATTGACACAAGTAAGGGTAATTCCAAGGATACTGGTTTGACTGACACAACGACTAAAAGCTGTGAAAAAAAGGGTTCAAATGTAAGCGAAGAAATGATTATAGATGTTGCGAAAAATCATCTTAACGCCACTGTAACACTGCCAGTTTATCCTATCATGATCAACGAGAAGGAAACCAAACGTGAATTCGAATGTTCTGTGCTGTTGAAAGATCAGGATCCAGAGATATTGTTTCCTATTTACGAAGTAAACGAACAAGTTCGTTATACTCCAGAAAAAAACGGACCAGTTGAAATTGGAGAAGTTTATAGGTACGTTTTCGGAGACTACGACCAATATGATCGAGTGGCGGGTTATATATGTACTTTCCACAAACGTAAGGTGGGGGAGAAACGACAATTTTGCCCATACTTTCAGATTTCCGGCATGAAAGAAACCAATCCTCGACGCATTAAAAGAGTATCGGATTTAGTAAAATGTTTCAGCAAGGATGTTGGGATTAGTGACACGACGGATGGAAGTGAGGAGGTATCCGATTCATCTTCTGACACAACCACAACCGTGTCAGAGTTCAGCACCAGTTCCACCAAATCATCCAAGATTGGATGAGTGAGGCATACTATGTTACACCAAATGCAAGCATCCGTTTGTAACTTATCCATTATCCTTCATAGTTCTTTATTCAATCAATATTATGCGAAAATATTGATCATGAAATTGCAGCCTAATTCGCACAATCATAAACATACTAACTAATATTACTAGGACTAATAAATTTTAAAACTGACTCAAGTATAAGTAGAAGATTTCTGGTCAATTCTGTTTCATGTAGCCAATGCCACACATTTGCACTCGAAAACTGCCTAGGAATCACTATTTGGGTACATGCAGCAATGCCAGAGGGGACTAAAATTGTTCTAAATCTCATCCTGAAATTGCAGTCAATGGCACTCATTTGCACTCTAAAACTGACTAGGACTCAGTATTTTGGTACATGCAGGTCCAGGGACAAACATTATTCTAAAATTCATACAGACTAAAGTATCAACCTGTTTCTTGTCCGGTTTGTTTCATAGTCTCCCCAATCCATAGTATGAGCAATATTCATCCTGAAATTGCAGTCAATGCCACACATTTGCACTCTAAAACTGACTAGGACTCAGTATTTTGGTACATGCAGGTCCAGGGACAAACATTATTCTAAAATTCATACAGACTAAAGTATCAGCCTGTTTCTTGTCCGGTTTGTTTCATAGTCTCCCCAATCCATAGTATGAGCAATATTCATCCTGAAATTGCAGTCAATGCCACACATTTGCACTCAAAACTGACTAGGACTCACTATTTTGGTACATGCATGTCCAGGGACAAACATTATTCTAAAATTCATACTAACTAAAGTATCAGCCTGTTTCTTGTCCGGTTTGTTTCATAGTCTCCCCAATCCATAGTATGAGCAATATTCATCCTGAAATTGCAGTCAATGCCACACATTTGCACTCAAAACTGACTAGGACTCAATATTTTGGTACATGCATGTCCAGGGACAAACATTATTCAAAAATTCACACTGACTAAAGTATCAACCTGTTTCTTGTCCAGTTTGTTTCATAGTCTCCCCAATCCATAGTATGAGCAATATTCATCCTGAAATTGCAGTCAATGCCACACATTTGCACTCAAAACTGACTAGGACTCAGTATTTTGGTACATGCATGTCCAGGGACAAACATTATTCTAAAAATTCACACTGACTAAAGTATCAACCTGTTTCTTGTCCAGTTTGTTTCATAGTCTCCCCAATCCATAGTATGAGCAATATTCATCCTGAAATTGCAGTCAATGCCACACATTTGCACTCAAAACTGACTAGGACTCAGTATTTTGGTACATGCATGTCCAGGGACAAACATTATTCTAAAATTCATACTAACTAAAGTATCAGCCTGTTTCTTGTCCAGGTTTGTTTCATAGTCTCCCCAATCCATAGTATGAGCAATATTCATCCTGAAATTGCAGTCAATGCCACACATTTGCACTCAAAACTGACTAGGACTCAGTATTTTGGTACATGCATGTCCAGGGACAAACATTATTCAAAAATTCACACTGACTAAAGTATCAACCTGTTTCTTGTCCAGTTTGTTTCATAGTCTCCCCAATCCATAGTATGAGCAATATTCATCCTGAAATTGCAGTCAATGCCACACATTTGCACTCAAAACTGACTAGGACTCAGTATTTTGGTACATGCATGTCCAGGGACAAACATTATTCTAAAATTCATACTAACTAAAGTATCAGCCTGTTTCTTGTCCGGTTTGTTTCATAGTCTCCCCAATCCATAGTATGAGCAATATTCATCCTGAAATTGCAGTCAATGCCACACATTTGCACTCAAAACTGACTAGGACTCAATATTTTGGTACATGCATGTCCAGGGACAAACATTATTCTAAAATTCACACTGACTAAAGTATCAACCTGTTTCTTGTCCAGTTTGTTTCATAGTCTACCCCATCCATTGTATGAGCAATATTCACCCTGAAATTGCAGTATATGCCACACATTTGCACTCTAAAACTGACTAGGACTCACTATTTTGGTACATGCATGTCCAGGGACAAACATTATTCTAAAATTCACACTGACTAAAGTATCAACCTGTTTCTTGTCCAGTTTGTTTCATAGTCTCCCCAATCCATAGTATGAGCAATATTCATCCTGAAATTGCAGTCAATGCCACACATTTGCACTCAAAACTGACTAGGACTCAGTATTTTGGTACATGCATGTCCAGGGACAAACATTATTCAAAAATTCACACTGACTAAAGTATCAACCTGTTTCTTGTCCAGTTTGTTTCATAGTCTCCCCAATCCATAGTATGAGCAACAATATTCATCCTGAAATTGCAATCAATGCCACACATTTGCACTCAAAACTGACTAGGACTCAGTATTTTGGTACATGCATGTCCAGGGACAAACATTATTCTAAAATTCATACTGACTAAAGTATCAGCCTGCTTCTTGTCCAGTTTGTTTCAGCACAGTGTACCCCATCCATAGTATGAACACTATTCATCCTGAAATTGCAGTCAATGCAACACATTTCCACTCTAAAAATAAGTACTAGGACTCACTATTTTGGTACATGCATGGCCAGGGACAAACATTATTAGAAAATTCATAATGACTAAAATATAAGGCTGTGACTTCTCAATATGGTTTCATAGTCTCCCCAATCCATAGTATGAGCAATATTCATCCAAACATTTCAGATAATAACACACTTTGACACTCAAAAAGTAAATGAGAAACACTAATTTGGTTACTTGTTCATACAAAAATCAAAAAACTAATAACCAAAATTTACGGAGACTACCCTTGGTACACCAGATCTCAACGGAGGAATCGATCCACTGGACACGTTCACCACTATATCAACAACCAATTATACGTGATCGGGAAAAGTTACACTACATAAAGCTAGTCAGTTTTTGAACCACATAATTGGTGTGCACCGTCCCAATACTACAATAATAAAAAAATTATACAAAAGTAATACGTAGGACACACCTCGGACATATGTCTACGGGGGAATCGATCCAATGGACACGTTCACCTCTACCGGTATATCAAGAACCAATCTTATCCAAAGGGGAAAAGTTACACTACTTAACGCTAGTCTGTTTATGAGTCAGACAATTTATGTGCGTCGTACCAATACCATATTAAAAAAATAGTACCAAGGAAGTACGAAGAATACATCTTGTACACATCTCTATGGAGGTATCGATCCACCGGACACGTTCATCTCAACGATATATCAAGAACCAATCGCATGCAGATGAGGAAAGTTACATTACTTAAAGAAGCTTGTCTGTTTTTGAATCAGACTATTTGCGTGCACCGTCGTAGTGTTGGTACGGGTACGTAAAAATAGTAAGAATTATGCGTGAACGGGAAAAAGCAGCCACAACCAAAAACTGCAAGTTACAACGCCTGGAGAAAACAACAAATACCAACTTTATGATGCGGCGTGGGAGTACGAACATTAGGTGTACTGTGGTACAAATAGGTGCATGACTGCGTTACAAATGGGAAATAACAGGAAAATGAAAAGCAAAACACCGAAACCGACACACAGAACAACAGTTGTGCCAACCCGGGGTACTGTCTTCTCCACGGATTACAACAAACAGATGCACGAGCTAAACCACGATGATGTAAACAACGACGGAAACCCGTTTCTATATCATTTCGAAACAGGATTTGATGCCTTGTGTGCCAAAAACGGACACTTGGTTAACACAATCCTTAGTGGATGCCAGAAGATAGAAGAAGTGCGACAAAGACTAAACAGCAAAAAAGGACATTTCGAGGAGGACGAAGCTTTGAACATTTGGGAACAATGCTTCAAGTACATAACCGAGGAAGTATTTCCCGACTACAAAGAAGGGAACACTGACGGGATGGACCATGTATGGGCAATGGGAGTCATTCTTGCATACATTACATGTGGTTATCCCGCATTGAAAACATCGGAAGACATTAAGTGCTACGACAACGTGGGTATTGGACCGGAAGTAAAATCAATAGAACGAGAGAGAATGATACAAGACGGTCGTACTTTCCCGGCAAAAAAATGGAGTAATCTGACACCGGAGGCAAGAGAACACATAAAAGACTGTATACATTACCACCCTGGGAACCGTCCTTGTATGACGTACATTTGGTTCAACAACTGGCGCAAAATGACGAATGAGGCAATCATCGAAACTGACAGATTGGAATGGTATTGCAGATCAAAAGACGATAACGAGTGGTACTCAACACAAGAAATATTGCCGCCAATTAAAGAAGAGAACATAAATAACAAAAACACGGAAAAAAAATGTACCAAACATAAGTGGGATTCCTTCATGAACAAAGCAAGAAAACAGTCAAAAAAGAAAAAACGGAAGGTAAAAGAAGTGACAAACAGGGGGGGAAAGAGCGAACAAGACGAAAACGAGTGGAAAATTGAGAAATGGCTAAGTCTTTACGAAAAACGTTGGAATTCGCCGGAAGATTTAGAGGAATATAACAACTATCCCGTTCCTTGTGGAGCATGGGGACGTGTGAAACACTAACTCTGCAACTCTGTAAGGATTCCATTACAAAAAAAACAATGACAATATCGAAGGTATCGCCGGTACAAATTAAGTGCAAAAAATAGAACGGAAATTATGTAAAATATCACCTAAAAAAAATATACATTCAAAAAAATACTCATCAGAAAGCAACAAAACAACAACAACAAAATTCCCTCCGTTGAACCTACAAATTGTGATCCAATCCATAATTAATTAAGGGGGGAGTGTCAACCACCCAAAATATAGAATTTACTGCAACGCCGTTGCAGAAAATTGAAAAACAATAAGTAGATAAATAAATATGGAATGATATGGTACCGTAGGGTAAGTACGGTAGGGTAGGGAAGAACAAAATGTTCGGGTCCGCGCCAAAATTTTGAGGACTCCACATTCCAGAATATCACGGCACGCTCGAAAATAAGATAGGCAGGCGACAGTACAAGAACAACACTCACAGATAGTACAATTAGTTGAAATACAGCTATTCCTTGGAGACAGTAAATCAAGAGCTTACAGTGTGTACAGTAGGAATGAAAAAAAAATACCAAACGATTCCTACAAACAACATTATTATCATAAAAATAGCGCGCCAAATCAATCAAAGGTAAAAACGGTAAGTTGATGTGCACGAGTTAACAAAAAAATTATGGTGGAACTGAGTACTATTTGCAGTCCGGTGACAGGTAGAACCATTGTTACCCATAACACAAACAGCCCAAACAGCAGTGTATCGGGAAGTGACCGAACAAACACAAACGATAGCCAAACATATACAACCACCAACAGTAGCAACAGAAATATTCTACTGACAACAAAACAATACGATAACAATAACTTGGAAAACAACATTGTCAAACACGTCAAAGAAAAAGCATTCAGGAAATTTAAATTCCCGCCAGAGATTACATTCGTTAAGGCGACGATATTCAAAATTGTAAAACAAGCGAATAACAATGAAATACCAAATACAATCGATATAAAAGACCAAAAGTGGAGTGGAATTTATTGCCGAGCAGTGACTGCGTGTAGGCACAATGCTCAAACTCTTGCCAGGAAAAACTACAAAGGTACGCAACCAACAAGAAAATGACTGCCGGCATGCAATCGTTCATAATCCATTCTAACATTTTGGTCGTATTAACACTGACACGTAGACGATAAAAGAAACAACCAGATACCAGATAGTTTCCCAGGAACGGTTCTAATCACGGACACACAAGACGTTAACTCAGAAAATAGGTACCAATTGCACGAAGACTATCGGCGGAAAAATTCACCAGAATTCAAATACTTCATGAAAAGAATTCTTGGAGCTGTGTCACCAAAACAGACAGACTTCAAAAGAAAATCAGTCAGAATGACAATCAGTACCATTTTCACACCAAGCGATGAAGCTTTTGCATTGCTTTTCCTTTACAACGACTACGACTCGTGGATAAACACAACAAAGGGCACGAGGTTGAGAAAAAAATTCACTGACGGTAAGTCTGGAAATAAGGAGGGGTGGAGTAACGAGGGACAAGATCTTTACGAATACCTAGTAAGCGAATTAGAAGAACGAAGGGAGGAACAACAGTCAAAAGAATTAGAGACGGAAATACTTAAAATGTACCAAAAGCAAAATAGCAATCGTAAACAACAAGATAAGGAGGAGAACAAAGAGGGAAAAACACGGAAGCGAAAACGTACCTTGGTTGAGATTCTTGGCGAAGATGATGAGGACTACAAATTTTTCATGGAATACAATAAAAACGAACAAGAGTAATGGATGATATCAACATCAATAGTAGAACGGCTAGTTCATTATTATTTTATGGTTTGCACAATATTGTTCCGGGTCTTCTGTTCGAATATAATACAATAAACAAGATAATTTCAAAGGCTGATAAAATACTTTCGTATTTGTTACAAAATATGTTTGTTGTATTTCCGTATTTGATAAGCGTAGCGTGAATATTGTAAAATGTCGGAGAGTATTGCAAATGCGGATAAAATATTTTCTTATTAGTACAAAAATATGGTTGTTGGATTTTGATATTCGAAAAAGATAGTGTGAGTAACGTGAAAGTGACGTAACAGAATACATTGCTGGTTATCAAGAAGCTCGTATATTTGTTCAGAAAATGGTATCAACGCTACGACAATATCAGTGTACATAGAGGATATTATTACAAAAGATGAGTTTCGTGTGGAAAATAACAAAAATTCAATGGCGAGTAAATATTAACGGGGTAAGCATGAAACAAAATTGTAGAATAGAAAAATTTGGAAGCAACCATGAAACAAGGGGTGAAAATATGGATAGGAAAATAGTCCTACTTGAAATTGTTGCGTGCAAAAATAGGTAGAGAATTATTTATTGTGCGCGCAACAAAATGTTTCGGAATATTTTAAAATATCGCACGAATTTTACGAAAGCACGAGCATCGTTTATGTGACGCATAAGTTATTCTCCATTCGATTTTTGGTTTTTCCTCACGACACTCATCTCTTTTAATAATATTGTCCTCTAGTACGCACAATGATATTTTTGTACCATTATTACAAATTTCTTCACAAATATATGATCTTCTTGATAACTGGCAATCTATTCTGTTACGTCCCTTTCACAATACTCACACTACGAATACTATCGAATACCAAAAGACAACAAACATATTTTTGTACAAGAAAGAAAGAAGTATTTTATCCGCATTTGCAATAATCTCCTTTATACTATTCAATTTTAATAGCAGACAAATATATTGTGCAAACAGACATAAAATAATAATGAACTACTAACTGCGGTACCACTACTATAATGATGTTATCAACGCCATTTATTTTTGTAAACTTTTCATGTATTTGATGTAAAATTTGAAGTCCTCATTGTTGTAAGATAAAAATCGACCGGATAGGTATCATATTGATGTCTAAATTCAAGGAGATGTGAGCTCATGGAGACGCTCTTATTGTTATTGACCAGCAGTACTAGAGTAGTAAGTGTTTCTGTACCGGGGCTCCCTGTATATTACATGGTAGAGATCGTCCCCGGTTATTTGGAGGACCAAACACCAGAACAAACTCTACAAAAAATTGTCGCCTTTCATAATATGACAGTTGAAGAATTGTTGGTTGCAAAAAATATATTGAAGGATGACAAGAACCCAGAGAATCTTCCAGAAGAAAAGATACAACGGCCGGGTATTAAAACCCAAATTACAGAGATTTTAGTTCCAATGACGATTCAAATGAAAAGAAAGAAACGGATAATGAAATAGTAGAGAGTGGCAAAGAAGTAGATGAACCGGCAAAGAAAAGAAGAATTCATAGGGAGGAAGAGGATAAGAAAAATGAAGAGGAAGCGGCAAGTGAAACGGACCCAATTGCAGTTGCAACAAATCCAGCATTGCAAAACGGAGATACAGAGACTATTAGAAGAGAAAGCGGCAAAAGCAACGAACCCAATTGAAAACAAAGAACGGGAAGAAAACAAGACAACATGGAAAGATTATTTACCAATGTTGCCATCATGGTTGTAAAAATGAATGGTGAATGTGAGGGAGGAAGAGGATAAGAAAAATGAAGAGGAAGCGGCAAATGATACGGACCCAATTGCAGTTGCAACGGATCCAGCATTACGATACAGAGAATATAGAAGAGGAAGCGGCAAGTGAAACGGACCCAATTGAAGACAAAGAATGGAAAGAAAACAAGACAACATGGAAAGATTATTTACCAAGGCTGGCATCATGGTTGGAAAAATGAATGATGAATGTGAAAACAAATGTAAATTGTACGATGAATCAACCGGAGATTAAATGAAAACAAAGAAAAAGAATAATTGATAATAATGTGACTTCTAACTGATACTAAGGAATGTATACAACGGTTGACAAAAACAATAAAGTAATGAATTATAATTTTAATATGGTACATGATGCATGAAACCAAGAAATTAGATGCCTTTCTTCTTGGATAATGTCCGAAAGACAGTAGTTACGGGAAATTGAGGTGGAAGGTGAGGGGGAACAATGTGCGTGTTGGAGCTGGATACTACTAGTACAACGGGAATATTGTTAGAGGAGGAGACGGAGGATTGAGGCGTATCATGTTTGGCAATAGTTTGTTGAGGTAGAAAATGAGTGGGTAGAAATCCATTTCTACTCAGGACGGAAGAAAAATTGCGATATTGACCGACAGACTCAGAAACATATGGTAACTATTTTGATTTGCATTGAGGACATGTATTGAAGTCATGGTAGTTGTTGTGAGAATCATAATGAGAAACAGAGTAACAAATGTTGCAGATAATTAGACAAGAATGAAGCGTTGATTGTTGACAGTGTACGCAATGTTACCGCATAAGGGAAAGGCAAAGAAGGTTGACAGTGTAATAGTCGAGAGATGACTCATAGGAGCTTAAGCGGAGTTTAAGAAGTGGTAGGGATATTGTTTGCAGGCCTGGAGGAACAAGAATTTTTAGATCGGAGAGTGAAAACAATATGTGTTTGCATCATACTGGATGGATATCACCAGGACACACACATATAATAGTTTTGCTAGAAGCAACTATGGTGTTGTAGACATTGTTGCCGGAAGAAGAACCAAGTACAAAAAGTGAGAAGGAGGAGGATGATGCTTTGGAACTGTGTCGGAGAATATAAAATGATTCTGAAACTGAACGGCGTAAACGCTTTTTGTCGAGAAACAGCCAAAGTGTGCAGAGAAGAAGGCATAAGAGAAAATGAGCAACTCGTAGTACTATGCGGGCGGGCAAGATCGTAAGAAGTGTAACTATGAACAAATATAAACGGAAAATATAACAAGGAGGAACGTATTGTTGGAGCCATTGCGTTTGGAAGAAGACACGGTCAAACGGAAAGAAAAAGGAATGTTGGGGTAAAGAGTGGGAGCACTGAAACACAATTAGAAGTAATGAAAGCAATCGTAAGCGTACGTGTTGGTTGTCATGAAGTATTGGGCTGTTGGAAAATGTTTCGGGGGATAAAGGAAAACAAACTAAGGAAAATAAATGGCCGAATGACAATCGGAGCGTTATTTTCGGGTCAGATAACTGACCGCCAAAGATACGGGGAATATAAAGTATTGGCGTACGTAGGGAATTGAATATAGATATAGCTAACGATCAATTAAAGACAGTTAAGTTTACATAATAGGAGAGGAACCAATCACGAGGCTCATTCAAATATAAGTAGATAGAAAAGACCCGATAACAAGGCCCAGTAGTACGTCCGTAGCACTATAGCCAAATTTGCGGCAGGCACCGAGGCTACCAAAGATTTGAAAAACCTATTCTGAGGCTCTAGCCCGTGTGTGCACTGTACGAGTATTGCATACAAATAATAATAATACTATTATTATTATACTTCGTAATAATATAAATATAAATATACACATACGCATATGTTGTCTATGTAGGGATGATTTTTGGCTACCGAGCCGTGCCACGAATTGATGCAAGATTACTTCCTTCCTTCCCTCCTTCTTTTACTTAGGCTTGACCCTCCATGATTTCTTGGGCTTGACCCCGGATCCCAGCCAGTCGTCCACCTTGGATGCCCCGTAGTAGACGGGATCCGCGACCGGCTTCTTTTTGGGCTTGGTCCGCTCGGCGGCAAATTTATTGGTGTATCCATAGGGCTCGGTGCCGGGCAGGAACTCGTCGATCCGGCTCGCGTCTCCCTGTCGCGCACGGATGGCGCTCTTGAAGTGTTCGGGGTTGGGGCGATGAATTCCGTCGTCGTCGTCGTCGTCGGAGTTGGACGATGCCGATTTCGTGGTCGCTGCAGCTACAGCTCCCGCTGCAGTGGGCGCCTCGGCAGTTGCCGCATTTTCGATTTCAATTGCGGGTTCATTGTTGTTGTTGTTATTATTGTTATTGTCATCATCATCGCACGTTTTGGGAGATGCCTCTGCTTCTGCCTCTGCTTCCTTCGTGGTCGTCTCCCCGGGCTCCTCCTTGCCGGCGGCCAATGCCGTCTCCCGGAGACGACCGGGCGATCGGCTCGTCTCCCTGGCAGCCGATGCCGATGCCGATGCCGATGCCGATGCCGATGCCGCATAACGACCGGGCGATCGGCTCGTCTCCCTGGCGGTGGCCGCGTAACGACCGGGCGATCGGCTCGTCTCCCTGGCGGTGGCCGCATAACGACCGGGCGATCGGCTCGTCTCCCTGGCGGTCGCTGTCGCTGTTGCTGTCGATGCCGCGTAACGACCGGGCGATCGGCTCGCGGTCCGCCGCTCGGCAGTGTTCGTGTTCGTGGTCGTTGCCGTCTCTCTTCGAAGCGGGATGGTATTGATGTTTGTATTGATCTTCGTATTTGCATTTATTTTGGTATCGGCAAAGGAAAAGGTCATGCCCTTGGGCCGGGCCCACTGTTCCTTGGGCGGGGGAACGGGCGCGTTTCCGGCCCCCCAGACGGACTGATCGAAATCGATGACGCAACCGGTCATCATTCCCGATTCGGCGCTTGCGCAAAACGCGATGCACCGGGCGACCTCCTCGGGTTGTAGCAACCGGCCAAAGGGCTGTGTCTTTTCGCCGCGCTGTTTCCAGTCGCTATCGCTACTATCAGTACTATCAGTACCAGTACTATCGCAGTGCAACCTCCGCTGAATGGCGTCCTCGCCCGGCGTGTCCATCCAACCAATGGCCAACGCATTGACGCGTATGCGGGACCACATGAGCGAGTAGGCTGCGTTCTTGGTGGCCAGGTTGAGCGCGCCCTTGGACATCCCGTAGGCCGCCAGCATGGGCATGGAACCATACGAGGCCGTGGAGGAAATATTGACGATGGATCCCTCGGTGACGTTTTCGCGCTCCATGATCCGCGCCGCGTCCTGCATGAGAAAGAACGGCGCGCGGGTGTTGACGTTCATGATCCGATCGTAATCCTCCGGAGTGGTGTCCCAGAGGGATCCCCGATCGGTCGTGGCGGCGGCGTTCACCAGGATGTCGAGGGTTCCAAAGGTTTCGTCGGTCACCCCCATCAGATTGCGGCAGTCGTCGATGCTGGCCAGGTCCGCCTCCACAAAGATGGCGGTGCAGGTCGCGCACGTCAGTTCCTTCGCCAGTCGCCTGCCGCGTTCCGCGTTGTGTTTGCGGCCCGTCACGACGAGACCCCTGCAGCCGCGGTCTCGGAACAACCGGAGGGTGGCTTCGCCCAGTCCCTGTGTGCTTCCCGTCACCAACGCAACCTTGCCCAACAGGGACGATTTGGGAGACGGAAGATCCGCATTGACATTCATGGTAGTTGGTAGTTCGTAGTTCGTAGTTGGTGGTAGTTGTTGTTGGTGGTGGTAGTGTGTTGGCCTGTTCTGTTGTATTCTGTTGTGTTGTATTCTGTTGTGTTCTGTTGTATTGTATTCTGTTGTGTTCTGTTGTATTCTGTTGTATTATGTTGAACACAGTATTGCTTTGCGAATGGGAAGAACTATGATTACTGTATGACACACTGTCAGAGCGACAAATTAGTAACAATAATACGAAGTTCTCGTAAGATTACTTGTAAGTCTTATATTATTATGATGACAAGGACCAAGATTATTGTTGCGGGCTCGGGGTGATGGAAAGAAATCAATAATATGTCAACTACCGTACGGTACGTACTTGTACCGTTTAGGCCTCGGATCCTGTTCGATCCTGTTCGATAAGCATTACGAGATGGAGAAGATGATCGAAAATGACCGGTAACCATGACTGGACCGTGACACTTCAATGAACGAAGAGCGAGAAGTCACATCTACCGAATTGCGTGACCTAGGTACGAGTATGAACCGTACAACGAGTATGAGTACGAATAGGCGTTAATCGGTAATAACCGGTAATCTTACTTCAATTTGAATTGTGATCTAATTGGCGCTTGAAAAGGCGACGAGGCAAAGGAGTTGTTGTCAAAAAAAATAATGTCACTCCTCTACCGGTACGAGTACGAGTACCGGTACTCCCATGAGAAAACCCAACATTTGCATTAATTAAGTACGAGTACCATACTACAACTATTTTTTTTCACGTACAGTACGGTACCGGACAGTAATAAATGCACACAAAATGGTCCCATAGTAGCTCAAAACTACCAAAACCCCTGATTTTGTTTGTATCCCTCCTTTAGATACAGTTTTAGTACTAGTAAATTCTCTAGTAAAAAGTGTTCAATGGATTCATCCACCACAACTAGTAGATGATAAAAGCGCATTGTGAGCCAGACCTTTGTGTATAAAATATTAGATTACTCCTCATACAGTCTCAGCAAATTACAATCTAAAGGGAGGAGTATTAAGAATCATGTACTGGATACCAGTAGTGAGGAGCCTTAGTACTAGGTGTGACAAAAAATTGGTATCTGCCTCCTCTTTCTCCGACTAAAAAAGGTACGCGTTAAGTGGTAAAAACGATTTCACTTAACACCAAAGATAAACAGGTTAAAAGGTATGTACCGAGACATAATTGAAGACCAGATCAATAAGTAAATACTGTGACCCCTTATGTGTATTCAAAAAGAACACACATAGCAGCCCGTGAAGAAATTACTTATTGCAACCATTAAAATCCATACTGGCTCGTATTGGGCCTCATTTATTCCATACAACACGATCAAGCAAAAGGCCCATTGATACTATTACTTAACCTTGTAAAAGGACCAATGCCATACAGATATATAATGATGAAAGAACACATAACGGGCGTTTTTGTTCTTTTATGTGACTTGTCCGTTGGATTACTAACAAGGGAATGAAAAAATGGAGACACAGAATTGTGTGTAAATCAGTGTTTACGAGGGGGACTCGTAAACACTTAAAAACGGTAATGTGAGTAAAAAAGCCGAAAACTGAGTAATAAAACACACACAATCGTGCACGACCTAAATTACACAGATATTCTGTGTTTTTGGGAATCGCCCATTACCGTACGGAGTATTTTTCTACGAAGTATTTTTTAAAAAAACTCTTTTGAATGAATTGATGTAGAGAGCCGAATGAAAGTAATGGTAGTGCCACGTGGCACTCCCTACAAGCGGTAGAGGGCCGGACCGGGGGAAATCTAGTAGATTTCACTATCACTAAAACTAGCTTCTAAGCACACGCTCAAACCTTGATTATCCTTAACAAGCCGGCAAAGGATTCCTCCAACAAAGCAAAAGCCTACACTCCCTACCGGAAGGAATACAATCAATTCCCTGTATCACCGGATAAGATGTGTCACTGTATCACGGTAGCTCGTATGGATGGGCTTGTGACCGAAAGACTCGTCTGCAATCAAAATTTACAGGCTAGCACTAGGAAAGCCTGTAAAGGAGCAATCCTCCCGCAAAGGCAAGCAAAGCTCACTCTTTTGCTCCTAAAACAATTAGTAGTAGAATAAATTGGTAACACGTCCAGGTTCAATAGTCATCCCTATTGTACCCGTACAAGCCTACCGATTCGATAGTCATCCCTATCGAGATGCGTAGTAGTCATACTGCTACTAGCGCATCAACGGTCCCAGGAAGCACACGCGGCTTGCCCTACCAATCACCACAACAAGAACAAGCCATTCTCGCCTCCACGGCCACCGACGACTCACACCCCATCCAGACTACGTATCGATACTAGTTCTTCCATTGAGCTACAACCAAGTACGGCGAAGTGACAATTGCGTCCATCACCCAGCAGTTCCTGCCGTAGCCAAGCCAACGCTGGCTCGCTAGCCTGGTGCGCTAGACTGAGGAAGGACCCCCACGAGAAGCCCACCGCATGCTTAACTACTCGGAGTACTTTCGGGCTACCCCCGAGCCCCTTTGGGAGCTCGGCAGAGCGCAACAAGGCCTACGCCACCATCTTTAGCTACTTCACTCTGGCCTCCCCCCCCCAGGTCCTCCTGGAACATCTACTCAACCTCTTTGAGGCTGAGGCGGTGGGCGCGCTGGGGATCTTTGTAGCTGACCCCCAAGGCCTTCCCTGCCTCCGATTGGTGCATGGCCTTCGAAAGTACCCGGGGCCCTTGGCTCAACACAGCCCCAACAAAAACAAGGCCTTTGGGTATTTAGATGACATCAAAGGGGAAGCTGGGGAACTGGTTCTAGTGGATTCAGCCATGCTGTCCCCCACCATAGCCTCCTGGGTGTTAACCCTGGATCATCATCTGGCAGAGCTGGAGGCGCACGCACCCAGGAAGACTGTCCATCCCAGTGATACCAGAAGGGACCGGCCATTCCAAGTTGATACGGGCCCACAAGGCGTTCTTCATCCCCTTCGAGTTGGTGCATTTCCTCTTGGGCAAGGGGCTCTCTCCAAGCCAAGCCCTGGGGGTCCTCCATCCTCAGCTTAATAGGGTGGGGCTAATGGAGTCCTGCACCCCCCTGTTCAATACTCTCCGGTTGGCTGGGACCACAGCTACAGAACCTGGGGGCAACCCCAAGCTCCTTCAGCCGGGCCCCTCCTTTCGAAGTGAGACAGGCCTGACCAACTACATGAAGCACAAGGTGATGTACCGGGACCTGCCAGAATTGGAGCGGCCTTGGGACCCACCGGGAGACCCGGCACTCACAGCAGCAGTCACTGCCCTCACAGACCACCAACTAAAGCTAAGTGAGAATATGGACCACAAGAGGTCGCAGTCAGTAAGGACCACTTGGGGCCCCTTGTACACCCAGCGCTTGCTTCTGCTCTGTGGTAAACAGGAGGAAGCGAACCTCCCCCCCATCTACCAGGCCTGGGCTCAAAAGACCAAGCATGAGAGGACCCACATGATCTTCCAAAGCCAAGTGGCAGCCAGGGCCTCTGAGTTGGGGATCCAAGGCCCCCTTGATCACTACTGCTGCCCTCAAATGCTTCCAGGATGGCAACTTCCATGGTACAGATCCCTTTGATGTGGCAGATGGAATACTCCCCATGGCTTTCACGCCCCCAGGTGGTTCTGCAGCCACCCTGAAAAGGGAGCAGGAGGCAGCAGCCACTGTGGCAGCATATGACACGATGATCTCCACCAAAGGCAACTCCGTCACCTTGAAGGACTCCCTGGAGCTTCAGAAGACTAAAGCCTACATCCCTATCAACTGGACTGAAGCCACCACCCAGCTGGAGAGCTACCTGGCTGTCCTAGCCACCATCCTAGGACTCAACCACGATGTCGTCACCAGCTACCAGCAAGGCCTCCGCAGGCTCAAGATCCAGCAGATGCCCCTCCGAAGAGCAATTGCAGATGAGGTGGGAGAATTCCTCACCCCTGCCATTGTAGTCTACTACTTCCAGATCCGTGTCAGGGGGTGGCTGGAGGAGCAGTGGGAAGCGGCCTCCACCCTTCCCTCCCCGGACTTTGGGGTGGACTTCCACACCTTCAGGATGAGCCAGAACCTCAACTGGCTCCCCAATGTCTCCAATGTGCCTGCCCTGAGACTACTTTGGCGACCAGATCCTCCACCATCACCCACAACCGCGGCAGCTACCAATGGAGGGGGCCACAACAACAACAAGAATGGCAACGTTCCACCCAGCAGCCCAGGAGTCCGCAACCCGACAGGAGGTACCACGACTCAACAAACACGACTCACCAATCCACACCAGGACTCCCGCCTACAAGACAGCAACCATCCCATTGTCAAGAAACTGGAGTCAGCAAAAATGAGGGAAGCCATCCAAGCTATGAGAGACAAAGGGAAACGCCCCCTCTCCTGACCAGATGGCCAAGAGAGATGCCACTCTTGGCACATCAAAGGTGCCTGCTTCAGCAGCTGCAAGCACATATATGACCACATAGCCATCACTCCCACCAAGCAAGATCAACTCTGGCAATGGTGCCAAGAGGCATATGCCTGACCAGTTGGCAAGCGCCATCCACCACATGGCGTCGCGCTCTCTCCACTCAACCACGACCTGGGGGAGATCATAAGTAACCATCCATCATCTAACCATGACTCTAATTCCACATTACGCATCACACATGAATTAGGTAATCACAAACAGCACGCGCGCGCATGTAGCCATCTCGACTTGTATGTGCCTTCCCAAAATTCCACAGGTTCCAAGGAAACGCCCCCCATATCGACCCAAACCCCTTCCCCAACCCCACGAGGCCACGGCCTACCACTCCCCCCCCCACAAGGCCTAGGTCCGAGTCCCTAGTCCCTACTACAGTCCCTACCACTGCCCCCTTTACAAGGCCTAGGTCCATTTCCCTAGTCCATCCCCCAGCTCGCGAACCCTCCCCATTGCCTAGGCCCGAGCTCCTAGTCACTGCCACCCCATTGCCTAGGCCCGAGCTCCTAGTCCCAACCACTTTGCCTAGGCCCGATTCCCTAGTCACCCCCACAGCATTGCATAGGCCCACGCCCCCGGCCACTACATTCGATGCGCCCCCTTTGCCTACTAGATCCGAGCCTCTACTAGTCCCTACAGGCGCGGCCGTGCCGGCCTCTCCCTCACCTGACAGGCTAGACGCGCACCAGGGAAGGCGACATCCACCCCCAGGTGGAAGCTATCCCCCATCCAGCGGGGTCCCTACTTGACCTCTTTTGACAGGAAGGCACACCTGCATCCATGCCGGGTCCCCCTTGGGACCAGACCAGGATTGCCGCCCCCATCACACGAGGCCCCCACCAGTCCTCCCACCACGGCATTGACTTCCTGCGTGAGGAGTATGCCGACATGATGGACAAGCAACAATGGACTGTCCTCCCTGCCAGTCTCATACAACACCTCCCCAACCTCCGGCTCAGCCCACTGTGGCTAGTCCCACAGCAGGGACGCCAGCCCCGCATGATCTCTGACTACACCTATTCTGAGGTCAACCAAGACACCATCCCTCTAGCCCCAGCAGAGGCCATGCAATTTGGCCGGACACTTCCCCGGCTCCTCAGCAAGCTGCACCGCGCCAACAACAGGTTTGGTCCAGTATATATGTCCAAGATTGACTTAGCTGATGGGTTCTACCGGGTCCAGTTGAAACCGGAGGACACCATGAAGCTAGGAGTCCTTTTCCCATCTCGCCCAGGGGAGGCTCCTCTCATTGGCATCCCCCTCACCAACCCTATGGGGTGGAAATCCAGTCCACCAAACTTCTGTGCCTTCACTGAAACCATTGCCAACCTGGCCAATGCCACTCTCTCCACAGGGCTGGCAGCGGCCAGACACACGCCACATCGACTGGATATCCCCTCTGAGGCCACACCAGACACACCCCCAGCTCCCATCGCCCTCACCAAAACGATCCCACCGGAATCCCCTTCGGCGGCCACCCCCAGCACCACCCCCAGCAAGACGCCCGTTTGATACTGGGATGTCTATGTGGACGACTTCTGTGGCCTTGCTCAAGGCAACCAATGGACCCGACGAGCCATCAAGAGAGTGTTCTTCCACTCCCTCGACAAAGTCTTCAGGCCCCTGGATACCACTGACACCCCCTTCAGACAGGAACCAGCTTCCCTCAAGAAAATGCTCCAAGGGGATGCCACGTGGACCACCAAGAAAGTTATCCTGGGCTGGCTCATTGATTCCATCAACAAAACCATCAGCCTTCCTCCCCATTGAGTGGCCCGGCTACAGGAGATCCTGCATTCCATCGCCCCCACCCAGCGCCATGTCCCCATCCAACAATGGCACCAAGTTCTGGGGGAACTCCGATCGATGGCCCTTGCCATTCCGGGCTCCATTGGCCTCTTCTCCATTCTCCAGGAAGCCTTTCGGCACCAGGATCCACGCAGGCAGCGCATACGGCTCACCAAGCGAGTCCACAGCTTCCTACGAGACTTCCAATGGCTGGCCAATGATCTATCCACCAGGCCTACTTCCATTGCGGAACTGGTGCCAGATCCTTTCCCTGCCACCATGGGCGCTTGTGATGCCTCTGGTCCGGGCATGGGAGGCATTCATTTTGTGCCCCTCCCTACTGGCCAGATCCAACCCATCCTGTGGCAACATGCCTTCCCCAAGTGGGTCTCCTCCCAATTAGTCACCTTTGACAACCCCACTGGCACCATCACCAACAGTGACCTTGAGCTCGCTGGTTCCATTGCCCACAATGACATCCTTGCCCAAGCTGCCTGTGTCCAATCCAGAACCACCCACAACTGCTATGACAACACAGCAGCTGTCTATTGGCAAAGGAAAGGCGCCACGACTACCATGGGACCTGCAGCTTATCTCCTTCGAATTCAGTCCCTGCACCAGCGTCTCCACCAATATGTCCCCCTCAGGGATTACATCCCTGGACATGTGAATCACCTGGCTGATTTGCTCTCTCGCTCTCCCCTATCTGACACTGCCCTGCTCCATCATTTCAACACCACCTACCCCCAGGACTTGCCCTGGATCTTATGTCCCCTGAGGCCTCCCATGCATTCTGCTCTGACCTTGGCTCTATCCAGAAGACCATGCGCGCTTCAGTCACTGAACTCTATGCCAAGCGCAAGGATGCCCATTGGAATCAATGGGTTCAATTCTGTTTGTCTCAAGGCTTTGACCCAACCCTCCAATCTGTTACAGATCCAATCCCCCTCCTCCAGGTCTTTGCAAAAAGACTCCATGATGGCCGACTGTCCTGTAGCCACAAGCCCCTCAGATCTTGCATGGTATCAGACACCATCCGGTTAGTGGGCCAGACGCTGGCCCGCTTGGGGTCCAAAGACCCCAGAACCGACTCCAACGGTGGTCTTGACTTCCGGCTAACCGCCCAGTTCAAAGGCTATGCAAAACTGGACCCAGCCCCCTGCAGGGTTAAACCAGTCCCCATCACCCTTGTCATGCATGCCCTTCGCTTTGCATACTATGACTCCCCTTCCCCAACCAGACAGGCCATTGCCAACATGATCTGCATCACCTTCTTTTTCTGTATGCGCCCTGGTGAGTACACCGGTACTACCAGGGACGACCAAGCCTTCCACCTAAAGGAAGTCTCCTTCTACCTTGGCTCCAAATTTGTCCACCATGAGGGCCCTGAACATGAGCTCCTTGCTGCCACCTCGGTTACCCTCACCTTCACCACACAGAAGAATGGGGACAAAGGTGAAATCATAGCTCATGCCAGGAGTGGTGACTACCTCTGCTGCCCTGTGGCAGCATGTGCGCGCCAAGTGCTCCATCTCCGGGGCTGCTGCACTAGCACCCACCCCTTCAGCCCAGACCTCAAGCTTGCCAGTTACTTTGACAATGGGGTTCTCACCCTCGTTTGCGCAGCAACTGTCACATCCTCCATGAGAGTCTACACCCAGACCCTCTACCATACCACAGGCATCTCCCCTGCAGCAATCTCTGCTCGCTCCCTTCGAGCGGGGGGGGGTATGGCCCTCCTACAGGGCAAATGCGACTCTAATGTCATCAAGCTTCTTGCCCTATGGCACAGCGACTGCATGATGAGGTACTTGCACCAGCAGTCCCTCCCCATCTTCCAGAATCTTGCCTCTGTAATGTTCAACAATGGAACATACTCCTTCCTGCCAGACGAGTGGGTGCCGGCCGCCGCCCCCACTCCCCCTGGCATCTCTCTCTGATTCCTCTTGGGGAATCTCCCACCCTCGCGGTCTGGCCTCCATGTCCCTTCCAGGCCCAGTCTCCATCCCGCTCCCACCCTGTGGCTTGTGGCCCAATGGCAGAAAAGGCTTAACAGCCAAAGGCTTAACTGCCCAAGCTGTTAAGCCAGGCTGTGTGCTGGTGTGTGTGGGCACCACAGCAAACTAAGGGACCGGACTCTACAGCCTACAAAACAACCAACAGACTGGAGTTTCACGGCTCCCCCTCTAGCATTGCTTAACCCACCAACACACCCATGAACTACAAGCATTGCACATACAGTACTACACGTAGGCTGGCTACTGAAGCTATCACGAATGTAGTGAGTGATAGTTTTCTTCCCACCGGTACGGTACCGTCCCGTAATCTTACTGTAATCTTACCGACACCGCTGAATCTCCTCATTACTCAACGCCTATCTACCGGTAATTACTAATGTCATCGTCGAGCAGCATTGTTTTTGGGTGCCGCCGCTTCCAATCGAACTGACCATTATTTTCATTCGTGTTGCACCCAACTACGGTACGAAATCTTTAAATGTTTGCAATCCGAAAGTGGGATTAACGTAGTGTTGTGATTATCAGAAGATAACATTCACACACACACGCACTCAGCATTTCGAAACGAGGCAGAGAGATCCATTCGGATTGGTGCCGAGTGTTGCAGTGGCAGTGGCAGTGGCAGTGGCAGTTGCGGCCCGTTTCGATTTCCATTTCGATTTCGATTTCCATTTCGATTTCGATTTCGATTCCTGTTTGGGTTCCAGAATTTGGTGGACGTTTGCCGCGATACGATACGAGACGAGACGAGACGAGACGAGACAAAGCAGCTACCACGATCATTCAGATTCGCACACAATGAACTACCGAGATGGCAGCGACAATGGCAATGACAGCGACAATGGCAATGGCAATGGCAATGAAACAGAAATAGTAGCAACTTTAACCACCTATGAATACGAGGACGCACCCGTCAACCAGGGACTCTTGTCGGGCAAACGAAAGACGATCCATCCCCACTATCAGCATCAGTATCGGCATCGGCATCGGCACAAAACCACAATCGCAGATGCAGATGTACATGCACATGCACATGCACATGCAGACGTGGATGCAGACCCGGGAGAATGGATGAGACCGTACTGGTTGGGCTCGGGTTTGTTTCTGATTCTCTTTGCCTTTTGGCTGCTGGACAGCCTCAAGGATCCCATCTTTGTGGGACTCGTGGACGGAAAAATCAGCAAGCACCAGCCCACCGCCAAGCTCTGCAGCGTGGGTGTCACGCTGGTCCTGGTCTGCCTCCTGGAATTCTGGACCCACCGGAGGCAGGAGCAGCAACGAGCCGCCCGGCTTTTGGTCGAGACAACGATCACACCGGACGACGACGTCCTGGATCCCGGTGGGGTTTGGAAGCGGATCCAGATGAAATCGAAGGCACTGGGGGGAGGAGGAGCAGCAGCAGCAGCAGCCGGGAAGGGCGGGGGCAAGTATAGCAATAGCGAGAGGGATAGCGAACTCCCCGAGCAGGCACCGGACGACACCGTTTCCTTTGAGATCTTTTATTACGTTGGGGTTCCCTATCTCGTAGCCTTTTCGATTCTGTCGTACTGTGTGCGGAGATTCGAACAGAATCAGACGCTTTTACAACAACTACGCACAGATGCAGCAACTGTAACGTCGACAACACTCTACGGAGACACGGCAACCACGACAACGACAACGACAACGACAACGACAACGAGTGACGGCACTGTAACCGCCGAAAACGAAAATCCCCTGGGATACTATGTTTTGGGATACGTCTTGTACGCCACGGTAGAATCCTTTGGGTCGCTGGCGGTGGCCACCTTTTGGTCCTACACGAATTCCACCCTCAGCCTCCGGGACGCGGAAAAATACTACGGACCGATCATTGCCACCGCCCAGCTGGGAGCCATCGGGGGCAGCACGATCGTTGCCACCGGCCGGTGGGACTCCTCCTCGCTTCTGACGGTGGTGGCCCTGGCAATTGCCCTGCAGCTCTTGCTGATGAGGGGGTACGATCGGCGATTCCAGCCGACCAGCCTCCTGGTCGCCGAGCAGCACTCGCACCAGTCGCACTCGCACTCGCACTCGGTGTTTGGGCCGCGGGTCGGCAGCCGCCACCACAACGACGATGACGACGACGACAACGATGTACGGTCGATCCTCACGCTGCAGGACGGGAACGCCACCCTGACGAAACCCTTTTGGTCCGGTCTGTACCTCATTTTCTCGCACTCGTACGTCCTTTTGATTCTGGGGGTGTCCTGCCTGTACGAGGTGGCCATGACGCTCCTGGATTATCAAATGAAACTCTTGGGGGTCGCCAGGTTCCACGACGCCGCGGGGACCACCGCCGGTGCCGGGATCGACGTTGCCGACTCCGACGCGTCATCGATGTCCTTTTCCACCTTTATGGGCCACTACGGGCAGGTCGTCAACGTCACGAGCCTCGTCTTTTCGTCACTCCTCTTTCCGTTTTTGATCCGGAGGCTCGGCCTGCGACGGACGCTGCTGTGGTTCCCCACGATGCTACTGGTGGTGACCTTCTTGGCATACGGAGCCATGCCGGGAAACCTGGCCGTCCTATTTGTCTCGCTGAGCCTTCTCAAGGCCATGACCTACAGTATCCACGATCCCTCCAAGGAGCTGCTCTACATTCCCACATCCAACGCCGTCAAGTTCAGAGCCAAGTTCTGGATCGACGTGGTGGGAGAACGCATCTCAAAGGCGATCGGGTCCGCCTTCAACACCATGGCCAAAAACGTGGAACAGAGCGTGCGAATCGGAACCATCCCGAGCCTCCTGACGGCCCTGGGTCTGTGGATGGCGTGCTACAGCGTCGGGTTACGGTTCGACGGACTCCTGGCCACGGGAAAAATCGTGGGGCTGGAACACTCGATTGACCCCTCCACCTACTCGAGGGTGCCCCAGAACGAAACCGATGACGACAACGAACACGACAACAAACACGAAGACGACAACGAACACGACGACAAGTATTTTTACGATCGCAACTACGACTATCACTCCCGCTACATCTACAACGACGAGCCGTCCGAGGTAGAAATCAATTTCCTGGAGGAAGACGCCGTCAGCACGCTCGATTTGATGGTAGACCCCACCACGACGTCGTCCGAAAGGAGGAGAATCCAGGAAGACGTGGAAATAATACGCGGGATCGAAATGCCTCGGTTCAAACGGATATGACGCATATTCAAATGAATAAGCGAAAACCTTTGTATTAATAGTGGTGTTTCATTCGTTTTGTCGCACAACATCATATGTTTCCTTCGTAGTTATAGTTAGTTGGTTAGTTAGTTAGTTAGTTGGCTGTTTGTTTCTTTGTTTCTTTGTTTCTTTGTTTCTTTGTTCAATGTCTTGTGTTGCGTTGATATTGATCGACAGAGTCTTTCTCCTGGCCATCAACCTTCCTCTCCATTGCGAAGAAAATCCAAAGCCCCTCGCTACGGACCCCAATCATGACGTCATTCGTATATTTCTCCTTCGGACGACCAAAGTAGAAGCATGATGCTTCCAAAAAACAAGGGAAGGTGCCGACACGATAACAAAACTGGTAAACAAATGGAAAATTGTGACTGTCGTCAAACCTTCCAAAAGTTCTGCATTTTCAAGGAGAATCTTCAACAAGCAAGGTTTCTCATGGTCAGAGAGATGTTCTTGTTCAGCTAAACACTTGTGGAGGTCTGTTTTCTCATACTTGTTGGAGGTGCCATCAGCATATGCTTGTTGAGCAGCTTGGTTGGAGTAGCTTTTGGCAACAGAGTGTGGCTCTGCTGACATGACTTTGTGGAGCATCAATTTGTTATGAAAGTAGTTCCTTGGATGGAAGTGCATGGTCTTTTCATACCATTCTTTGGTGCAAGCTTAAAAGTCCATCTTCATTCCAAGGTCTCTCATGGTTCGTCTACCAATGAGGAGGTGATAGTTGATATTCTGGGTGACAACAAAATAGTACTTGATCTTCAGCACTCTCATGGAGTAGGATAGCTCTAGAAACATGAATTCTCGAAGATCACATAGAGATTACAAGTGGCTCTACCATTGGTTGTTTGCATTTGGATCAGTTGAGCAAGGAAGTGCTTGGTAACTCCAGAAGGAATAGAAGATGCAACAATTAGATTGTCTGTGGATCCGGAATCAAATAGGGTCTCCAGATAGTATTTTCCTGATATGCCGTTGATAGAGTTGCACACACTGGCTGTGGTCGGAGCAAGATCAACGTCCTTGTCGGTGTTGCTGTTGCTGTTGCTGTTGCTGGGAGCAACATTGTCGCCATTGATGGAGTTGCAGACACTGACCGTAGTTGGAGCAAGGTCAACATGGTCATTGCTAGGAGCAACATTGGTATCTTTGTTGTGGGTATTCGTAATAGGGAATCTCTGAAGGTCTGAATTATAGTATTCAGCATCGACATCCGTTTCTACATGGAAGAGATCTGGCCAAGAAACTTCTGGTGGAGGTGTTTCTTGTGGTTCATTGATGAAGATACACATGTGTTGCTCTGGCTCATTTGAGTTGTTGCCAGAGGAAGAGGATGAGGAATTGCTTGATCAATTGCTATTGTTGCTATTAAAGTTGCTGTTGAAGTTGCTAATGAAGTTGCTGTTGAAGTTGTGATCGTTCACATGTGAGTCCTTGTTGTTATTCTGGTTAGGTCGATTTGGATTATTGGCATTAAGATAGCACTGTTTCCAAGTGTGGTTAGCACCTGGGTGAATAGGACATGGTGAGCCATCCGCTACTCTCGTGGAGGGGTTATTGTTGTTGTCGCTGCTGCTGCTGTTGTTGCATTGGCTGTTCTTGGAGCCTTGTTGTTGGTTTTGGCCGTTGTTGTTGTTGTTGTTATTATTATTGTCGTTGTTTGATTGGTTGTTGTTCCGATTCCTTCCATTGCGGCAGTTGACATTGTCTTTGTTATGCTTGCTGTTGCCATTGTTCCTATTTTTAGAGGAATTATCTTGTTGATTATTTTTCTTACTTTTCTTGTTTTCCCTGTTTTGGAATCTCTCTATTCTTGTCACGATCTGTGTAAGAGTGTCCTCGTAGGGAGAGTGGTGTTCTTCATAGGAGTCCTTCCATTTGGTTGGCATTGATCCAAAAATCAAACTCTTGAAGTCTCTATTGTTGATGGCTGCATACTCAGGTGAATGCCCTGGAAGCAGTCGTAGGATCACATGGTTGTGGAAGGTAACCATGGAGACAAACTGGTGTACAGTCATGTTGGTAGTCTTCTTGATGCTGTTGAGGAATCGTTTGTGGCATCTGTATGCATCTGTGTTGTTGTTGAATTTGTAGGTGATGAAGGCATCAATGGTAGTTTCAAAGTTGTCCACAGTTTGGTTTGTTATGTTGACTGATACATACTCATTCCACCAATTCCTATCCGCATAGTCTTTGAGGAGATCAGAGAACCTGTCATATTGCTTTGGTCCTGTTGTTAAGGAAAGGGTCTTCTTTGCATGTGAGAATTCATGAATGGTAAAAAGGACTTGGAAAAAGGAAGCTCCTGCAGTAATGAGAGGTACTTTCACCTTGACAGTCTCTGTGCCACCATTGGTAGTGGTACTGGTGTGTTTGAATATTATCTTATCAATAGATTGTTGATCAAAGTCAAACTTATAAGGGATAGTAGAGTAGCTTGTCATTGCTGGACAATTGGTAGGAGGAGTTGTCTGTTTGTTAGTAGTTACTCAAGTATAATAGTGGGTCAAAGCAATTATTTGACTGTTTAAACAGTGTCTTATGCCTCTAAGTAGAAGGTAACGTAGTAATACAATGTGTAGGTATGTATGTGTTAATTGAACTAAAACTAAAATTGTGAGCAAGCTGTCAACCACGCTGAAGAGGTGTTGACAAAAGCTTGTCTTTATTTGCTAAACAGTTGCAAAGGCGTTGAACTTGAAATCCAACGGTCTTGCACATAGAGGAATTAAAATATGTATATCATCCACAATTCAATATTGAAGAGCCAGCTGGCATCGCATTTTGTCTGACATCAGCAGTTCAGATTTTTATGATTTGTTGTGGGAATTCAATCGTGAGGGTTTGGATGCCACAGTGACCTCATCCGGGACTCAGATTACACAAGGTCAATTGGCTCATCTCTGGAGCCAACAAACTCAGCTGACTCACTCAGGGCCTCAAATCCCACAGTATCAAAGGAGCTAACACTGTTTTCTTTATGCCTCAATCACAGGTTCGTCCCTCTGGTTGAACTGTCACTCATGCCCAAAATGTGTTCACCATCTGCCCTAAAAAAGACGAAGAATCCAACCAAGACAGAATCACTGTGTGCAGCAATCTCATCACAGACTATCCCAGTGAAAGCAGCACCAAAACCACAGACGTTGAAACCATCAAAATGTACTGCAACAGTGTCCTTTCCACTCCAGGAACAAAGTGGATAGGCATGGATATCCTCAACGTGCACTTCAACACTCCCCTCAACCGCTATGAGTACATATGCATCCACCGCTGCCACGTCTCCAAAGAAATCATTGATGAGTACGCCTTACATTTGATGATCAACACCAACAGATACATCTAGTACATGGAACTCCATCGCGCCATGCATGGCTTGAAACAAGCCATCACACTTCCCAACATCAAACTCAAAAAGTCCTTGCCACCAGCGGCTACTACTACTACAGACCGGCCCCACAAGTCAAGTCTGATATCATCCACACTCATTGTAGTAGGGGACTATGACTTTGGCATGAAGTATGTGCATATGTGCGTAAAGAATATGCCCTCCACATTCAATCCATGATCAAGAACCACTTGCCCCTGAGATCTGACCGGAAAAGGGACAGCTACATTGGGATTGGCCGTAAATGGAACTACGCCAAACGTACACTCAATACTACGTCCATGAAAACGTACATTAAAAGCACCCTCCTCCAATTCCAGCACACTATTTCAAAACAGCACTACTGCACCCCTCCTAAATACACACAACCCAACTGTGGCACCAGGAAGTATTATAAGAACACTTGCAAGGAAGAGCCCCATCATCCATTTGATGGGGATTGCAAAGGATGTGTTGGTGGCGGCATGAGGAGTCATGCTCGCCGTACTCAAAAGGGGTGCGTATGTTAACAAAAACGAACACCGATTGATAACCTTGAATCAATGGAAACGCGAACAAAGCTGGTTCTAAGTTGTTAAGAACAAGCAGTATGTTTCAGTGGTGTGCAGGTGTTCAGCACAGAAAAACCACTTAACAGCCGTCACTTAACTGACTACTAACATGCCGCACACAATTGAAAAAATGTAACAGCGTGACCAATGACAAGAAAAATGAGGGATTCCAATTTAAATTCCTAAGTATAAAGTATACAGCCATTTGGACTGAAAGCGCTAAAGCTGATGAGATGTTCAGGAATGGGTACTCTAACACTGACTCCCTCTGCTATTTGGAACCAGATGGGATCAAATCTTTTCTCAGTTCCTTGAACAAATCAAAACACAACTTGTGCCCCGATCCCAAGCAAGTCTTTTTTGGAAGGACTTTTGGCAACCGGCTCAAGCTATTTACGGCTTGGATTGAATTCCAGCCTATTATTGGGGCAAAGGTCTTTGAAGTTGTTTGGATAGGAGACCCAGCGGCTGAATCTGACATGCCGGACCAGCTACGATCGACAAAGGAAGACAATGACAGCACCACAGTGAAGAACTTGTCTATACCAGATCAACTCACCACCATGACAAAGTTCAGGGAGTTTGATGAGAGTTTTTGCAAGTATCTCCAACACAAACCCAGAGTAACCAAGACTTCCCTACTGTACACTACTATAAGAAAAATATCTGCCATTGAGGACCAAGAGAGGGAAGGGGTCATTGGATCTAATCCCAGAGACATATATGCCAACTGAACTGAGTATGCAGTCAGATGTACAGTCCATTCTGGCTCACATTGGTCTTAAGACAGCAATACGCTTTGGGGAATTCTCTTCAAATTGGTTGGATCCAGTCCCAGTTGGTCCTATATTCAAAGTTATGGGACTCAAGGCAGTGTGAGGGAGGATGACTGGAAGGCTTTCTTTGCTCTCTATTTTCAAGCCTATGAGGAGACCAACATCAAATCGATTATCGAATCAAAGAGGCAATTCATCTGAGATTCCATATACAGCAGGGATTCTAAGCAGTCCTATAACTTTGATAGGCACAAACGCTTGTGGGGCAGTGCCAAGCAAACCTTGATAAGACACAAGGTATGTCCTCTGGAAGATCAGTTTGTTACTGACTTCTGTCACTCCCTCCATGAGAGCCGGCTCAAGCATTTTGTTCCCATTGTGTTAAACGAAGGGTTGGAGTAGTATGCTTATTTTGAGAAGGCTTTGACCTATCTTACCTGCACCCTTAGCGGCAAGAAGATCCAAAATCAATGGGAAAAGGGGGGGGGGGGGGGGATGTCCCAATTTCACCAACAACAAAAAGAAGAAGAATCGCAACAACAATAGTAATTCTTCTCCTAGCAAGCCAAAAGGCAACAATACCAACAATGGTAATGGAAAGAAGAAGAAGGGGACCTACAATGAACTCATCAAGAAATGCAAATTCTATCCCCGAGAAGTCTGGTTGAGTATGTCTCACGATCAGCAACAAAGAGTCCAAGCGCTAAAACAAGCAAGGAATGCTGATAGCAGGGGTAATCAACGTTCAAATGTGGCACCAGCAGCATCTGCAACTCCAACTGGTCCATCGCCAGCCAGCAACCAGCTTGGAAGCCACACCCATATCAATAGAAATGGGAATTGTCTCTCTGGCCAGGGCCTTGAAATTGAATTGTGCGTAGGCGAGCCGGTAGTACATCTGAAAGGCATGAGCCAGATGTTCCCTGTCCAGGGCCATTGTGAGCTAGATAGCTACGTGGATACGGCTGCCGTGGGATCCAATATGGTATTACTTGATCCGTTGGATTCCATAAAGACAACTTCCCTGATACTGACAGAAATGTCCAAAACCTCTGTAGGAAACACTACTATCTTTACTGTAAACAAATTCCTACTGGCGATCCAAATTGCCCAGACGAGGTACAGTTGGCGAAGAGGGTCAAATTTGTGATTAAGAACAAGTTGGAAGTTGGTGATGGAGAAGAGGAGTTCGATTTGGAAGAAGGATACAAGAATAACATGGAAGAAGGATACAATAATAACATAAATAGTTAGAATAACATAAGTAGCAAGGATGACGACACTGATGATGATAACATTCCTCCCCTCCCACTCTGTCAACCTTCGCAACAAACCCGGCCAACCCAGCCAACGCAACCAGCTCAGCCAACCCAGCCAACGCAACCAACCCAACCGCTGCTACGTCAACCTTCCCAGCCAGCTCAACCAACCCAAGCAGAACTAAATGCACCAATTGCCATAAACGTACCAGCAAACGTTACACACTCACAGCCTGCTTCCTCTTCTTCACGGTCTGCTTCCTCTCCCTCTCCTCGGTCTGCCAAGAGGTAATGCATGAACACCAAAGTCAACGGCCAATTCCAAGCTCAAGAGGGAACAAAGAAGAGAGAATTCCTGGCTCGAAAGGGAAAATAGAGAGGCTGTCTTGAAAGCTGAGAGGCGACAAAGAGAGGCTGCCTTGGAATCCTTAAAGGCAGCCACAATAGATGTTGCCACCTTATTTGTAAACCGGCTTCCCAACTCAAATTCCCCTGGAGCCAGAGATTCCACTTAAGGCATTGGTTCCACTTTAATTGCAACAGGGGGTGGTGCATCTGGGTCGACTTCAATTCGAAGGGAAGGCTCCACCCACTTCGCTTGACAAGAGATGGGGTTTATGATAGAGATGGCTCTGACTTCAATGGTTGGACTTTGACGTGGATCAAGTGATGATATTAAATTCCTTTCGTGTCAAGTAATACCAATGTCGTACGGCAACAGTTTGTTCTATTCGAAAGAGTCGATGAGTTCGATTAAGTCAAGAGATTGATTCCCATGGCATATCGGTTCCCACGGCGTATCGATCACATCGCGTATCAATGGTGAGCAATCCCTGATTTCTAGTACTGCCCCGATTCTATGGTGAGCAATCTTTGGTTCAATGAAAATATCACATGGCCTAGTACGGTGAGCAATCCCTGACTTCATTGATAAACATCATGGAATCTTCCTAGATCCACAGGAGAAGAAAACCGTTGTCAGAAGCTTCTCACACAATACATATATATGTATATATATATATATGTATATATATATATGTATATACGATCAATTATGCATGGAAGTAATCAGTGAGTAATTCCATCGTGACGCAACAGCAGTCGCAACGTCTTTCACCACAATAAAAGAGATATCTTGCATTTTGGCAAGATTTCACTTTATCTCCGACTTTTAACATTCAACTGATTATATCTCCAAAATTCCACACTGGTTGCTATCAACTACTTGTAATCTTCAATACATAAGATCTATCTTACTGTGCCAACAAAGTTGGTAGTAAGAAGAGATCCGGCGTTTCCATAGTCTCGCCTTGTAGTAAGATTGTCTGTTGCTGAAAGTATTGAAACACATTCGTCACGTGTAGAGTACAAATGTTTGTGTACTAACATACTAACAGAGTGTTGCTGTTCTTCAGAAGCCTTTGAATCAGACTCTGAATAGACCGGATTCAGAAGGAAAATAATAGATGACACCGGGCTCTTGACAATTTGAACTGGATATGGACTTGGGTCAATATCCACCTCCATTCAGCACGGATTGTTAACTTTGAATCTCAGCTTCATCACCATGGTCAATTGTCAATTTTAGCGAACTTAGAAAGATAGTTCGGATCCGGATTTGGATTGAGATAATTCGAAGATTAGTAAATTTGAAGTTAACAGATGATTGTTTTTGGTTTTGCAAGAAAACAAATCGTGTCACAGACCCAGCTATTGTAAAAGTAACTCTGAATCAGCGAATTAGAAGACTGCTGAATTTTGATTTTGAGTCCATCAGCTGCACCCCAAATGCGGCATTAATGTAGTCTGGAGTATTTCACACCAATCACAGCGATGTATTCCTCCACTTCTTCTTCAGTTGGAGGTCTAACCATTGCCTTTGGATGCTTCTGCAGTGCAAACAAAAGAATCATTCTGGAGAACTTCAAGAACCATTTGTGCACAACAGTATAGGTCAGTCCAAATACCATTGACACAGATCTTGCAACGGATCCTTGTGTTTGAAATCAATGAAGTACTAGACCAAGACAGCAAGTTGCATTTGCCTCACGCTTTCTTCCGGTGGTGGTGATCTTCTGCTTGCCAATAGCGTTGGTGTCTCTATCAATCATGTAACTATCAAACATGGGTTCAAATAGAACTAGAAGCTCTCCAAAGACCTTGTGGTTGACACAACAGCAGTTGAGAAGATCCTGTTCATTGCCTGAGTTGAATAGATAAAGAAAGGGAGGCTCAGAATGACAGCAAAGGGCTATCCTTGGTGTTCTTCTATCTCTTTGACGCCTTTCTTCACGCCTTCCTTCGGCATCATCGCCATTGTTGTCATTGTTGTCATTGTCTTGCACTAAAAGATACAAGCAAACAAGCAACTCAAATGACACAGTCAACGGATCAGATCGACAACATAAAATATGTTGTTGGTTGAGTATAAGTTGAGTTGCTGAGAGTCACTG
Source organism: Pseudo-nitzschia multiseries (assembly GCA_037355745.1). Classification (NCBI taxonomy): domain Eukaryota; phylum Bacillariophyta; class Bacillariophyceae; order Bacillariales; family Bacillariaceae; genus Pseudo-nitzschia; species Pseudo-nitzschia multiseries. The sequence continues at coordinate 8,139,751 of CM074787.1, read as the reverse complement.
GCTGAAAGCTGAAAAATCTGATTGTATTAAACCCACATTTTCAATCGTATCAAGAGGACGAATTTGGCTATTACAATTGTCCATAGGAAGAATTCCTTCTTCCAAAAATGAGATTTTAGACGCTGGCCAAAATCTGGGTATGTTAATTTTTATTCCCGAAATACAAAATGAACAGCACACAGACACTTCAGTCACGAGTCACTAACACACTCCTTCAATCCAGTCACCACACGTCATTGACACAATCCAACAGTCATGAGTCAATGACATCATTCCCAAACATCTGTCATTGTTCAATCGTATTTGAACATCAAATAGAATCTTCTCCTTGAAGCCGCATCCGGATTCCGATTATCAAAGAACCCAGTTCTTTTCCAATCGTATCACTGAACTAGCTGGGAAGCTTCTCGAATTATCTCGAAGTCATAGTAGACACTAAAACTCAATAGCACACAATTTCATACACAGCGTAGTTCATATTGAATTCAATCGCAATATTGCTTTGAAATTTTTTACGCAACCAAAACTTACCACATGAATTGTTTTGCCGCTGCAGGACGCCTTCGTCTCATTAACATTCTCAGTGTTTATTTGCCCGGCTCTGGAGGAAAGAAACTCTTTCCCAAGAAAACGGCTATGAAGAACGCCTTCTATTGTCTCATGCTACTGACCTGGCAATTGAAGTTCAATGAAACAGGTAATCAACTTGATGATGCTGCCTATTCCTTTCAACATCTCGTCGCATTCAGATAACGAATTACAGGTTTGAAGAGAAAAGGAGCCTGCTTAGCAGCTTGAAGTTGAGCGACAGCAGACATGGTGAGTTAGAGGTTACGGTTAGTTTTTAGAAATTTTTATCGATAAAAAAATTCAAAGCAATATTGCGATTGAATTCAATATGAACTACGCTGTGTATGAAATTGTGTGCTATTGAGTTTTAGTGTCTACTATGACTTCGAGATAATTCGAGAAGCTTCCCAGCTAGTTCAGTGATACGATTGGAAAAGAACTGGGTTCTTTGATAATCGGAATCCGGATGCGGCTTCAAGGAGAAGATTCTATTTGATGTTCAAATACGATTGAACAATGACAGATGATCGGGAATGATGTCCTCATTGACTCATGACTGTTGGAGTGTGTTAATGACGCGTGGAGACTAGATTGAAGGAGTGTGTTAGTGACTCATGACTGAAGTGTCTGTGCGTTGTTCATGGTTAGGACCCAGATTCATTCCAGGAATGACCCAATAGTAGTATTACCCAAAAGAGGTGTGATCCAAATGATCTGCTTCCAACACAATTTCAGAAGCTAGTACTTGGTATCACTGGATAAATTGAACTACTACTACTCGCGTGTGATGCAGGGGCTACGAGTGTAAAAGTAGACCTTTTTCGACGGAATGTCTGCGCAAAATATTACGGAGTATCTTACTCGTACTCCGTGCTTCATAGTGTAACTCCGGTCGAGGTCAAGATGGTGCGGTACCGGTAGATCTAAAATACATTCCCGGAACAGGAACCAGCTCTGATAACCCGAAAATGTACGAAGATGGCCCCTGCAAAGATGTCGCAAGCAGCAAGGTTGCTGTTCCGTCCTCCATTTCCGACCTCGAAGATGAAGAATCGCTTTCTCTTTCCAGTCGAGGACTAACGACGTTCGACTTGCATCGTTTTATGAATTTGGATGCAAGCAACCTGCAATCAGAACAGCAGCAACAAAAGCAACAACAACAACATCTTTTGGGTCCACTCTCGTCTTCATTATCCATGCCGCCATTTCAATCAATGTCGATCGTCCGGCTAGATCTGAGTCGGAACAAGCTTACTTCGTTGCCAAGAGAATTATTCGGCGGAATAGGGGAACATGAAAATCGTTCTACCTTGCCTTGTCCATTTCCATCGCTGGAATTCTTGGACGTGGGCAGGAACCAACTCAAGGAATTACCGCCCGACATTGCCAACTGCAAGCGGTTGAGAACTATCGTTGCCTTGTCCAACAATCTCCGGTGGGCTGGATTCCCGGCAGCTGCACTATCCTCGTTGCCATTGCTGCGGGTGTTGGATCTGAGATGGAATCCAAAACTAAACAGCCAATCTTCGCGACAGCGATTGCTGGAACTCTTTCCACAAACACAAGGCCATGGCTGTGGCGAACGCGAACACGAACAGCCCCAACAGCGAGAGCAACAGCTGGATGGGGACCGAGTGAGATTGGTGCTGCCGCCTCCCAAGTACGATCCTTCATGCGACGAGAACCACCTCGATGAAGATCGCAAACCGAAAAAACTGTCGGCGTGCGATCGAGACGCCAACGAATTGCGATCGCAACTGGAACCACTCAGCACGCCCCAATTGCGCAAGCGCCTGTTCCGGACGTTTGGCGTGGAATTCGGGGACGACGACGAACATGCATACGATCGCGAAGTGATCATGCGGCGCTTGTTGCGGTGCTACCACCAAAGCAGTAGTGGCGGCACCGATCACCACGGGGACTCGTCCGTGCCGCTGAGGTCCGTTCGATACGAACGCGGTGTAGCGATCGACCCAAGGTTGGAGAACGAGCTCCTGGAAGAGATGAAGGCGATATGCTGGCCTCGAACGACACGAGAGCGCCCCAAGATATCCGCGGAAGGATACGTGATCTTACAGAGACCGCCGCCATCCGCTGTTCTGACACCATGTGCGACAACATCAACATCAGCAGCAGCCGACGACGAAGAAAAACACGACCCAACAAGATCGTCTCGAAAGGCACACAACAAGGCAAAACGGGAGGTGGAAAAATTGAAACGCTTCATCGGCATTTGGACAAAGGCCGTCGAAGCGATCGAGTCCGTCGACAAGGTGTTCGCTCAACAGTTTACGGCGTTGGCAGTGACAAAAAACTTCCGGGGCAGTCCCCACATCGATACACTGAACATTGCACCCTTTTATGGTTTGTCACTGGGAGATTTTACGCCTCGCGACAAAGGTGGAAAGTTGTGCGTTGAGTGCTCGGCAACCGAAGTGGCAGAAATCGATACCCGGGGAAGGTTGGCAAAGGTGGACGGGAGGTTTTGTCACTGGGTTTCGGATTACGAGGGGACCAGATATTCATTGATTTATTACGTTACACACGGCGATACAATCCCTCAAACGACGGCAATATTCGAACCACACTATGTCACGGCAACCGAGAAAGATGGGAAACACGAGTGATACGGTAGCATAGAAGCGAATAACGCGCACATGCACACTGCTCTCACTTATCATTAAAGCAGCTAGTTACATACCCTATATCACGTAGTAGTCTATCAGCAACAAAGGAAAGGGACCCCCACTTTGACCAGATGGGAAGGAGAGGTGATATTCTTGGCGCATCAAAGGAGTTTGTTTTAGTGGCTGCAAGCACATGCAGGTACGACCATGGGGCTACCACACCCAGTGAGCAAAACCAGTTCTATGAATGGTGTCAACAGGCTCATGCCTGAAGGGCCGGCAAGCGCCATCTGTGACCAGATGGCGTCGTGCCCTCCCCAATTGACCGAAGCCCGGGGGGACCACAAGTATACAGCAATTATCTAGCAGTAAATTACAATTTTTGCTTAGCCACGCGCCACGAGCCGAGTCACGCCACGCGTTCATTTATGTGTGCCCCATCACGTGAAAACCGAACCAGCAGCAGCAGCAGCAGAAGTGTGGAGACCAACACTCCCCCTAACAGCAGCAACAACAGCAGCAACAACAGCAGCAACAACAGCCCTGGCACTACTCACAGCAGCAAGGGGCTCCACATTGCCTGGCTGGAGCCGAGCCCCTAGTCAATACACCCGGGACCAAGCCCTGAGCCCTACAACCCAGACCAAAAGTGCCGGGGGCCTACCACATGAATCACTCGTCCTATCACAAGAATACCGGCACCGACACACCTACCCCAGAGATAGGCTGGATGACCACATAGACTGGGCCATGGAGCAGTATCGCCACTCCACCAGCTGGGGGGGGGGGGGGGGGGGGGTTCATTTGCACCATCCGGGGAAGAGGGGCCATTCGCCCACAGATAGGAGACATCCCACACCCTGCCGGCCCACTCTTAGACCGGTTCCGGACGACAGGGGCACCACCACCAGCAATGAGCTCTTCATGGACACCCAAGAAAATATCAGCAGTCATTAGAAGGGGGGCACCACATCAACCCTCTCACCAGGGCATTGAATTTCTAAGGGGAGAATATGCAGACATGATGGACAAACAGCAGTGGGCTGTGCTTCCGGCCCGTCTCATTCAGGAACTTCTTCCCAGACTCCAGCTCAGCCTCTAGGGCTAGTGCCCCAGAGAGGGCGCCAACCCCAAATGATCTCTAACTACACCTACTTTGGGGTCAACAAGGATACAATAGTACCACTAGCCCCGGAAGACTCCATGCAGTTTGGCAAGACCCTGCAAAGGCTTCTAACCAGGCTGCACCAAGCTAACAGCAGGTTTGGCTCAGTGTACATGTTCAAGATAGATCTCTCTGATGGGTTCTACCGGGTTCAAGTCAAGCCAGAAGATACCATGAAACTGGGAGTACTCTTCCCTTTCTGGAAGGGGGAGCCACCTCTCATTGGCATTCCCCTCACCAATCCAATGGGGTGGAAGAAGCCCAGCCCACCAAACTTCTGCGCCTGCACAGAAACAATTGCTGACCTTGCCAATTTGGCCCTAGCTACTGGGCTAGCAAAGGCAACAAGGTGCCACCCTCATTGCCTAGACTTGCTATCTGAAGCACCTCCTACCATGGTTTCATGGAGGACCTTCATTTTTTCTTCATGTATCGTGCAGCGAAAACGGACGACGGGCGGACTGCGTGTCGCACCCCTCTAAAAATGTCTAAAATTATGTTCCCCGATACGAAGTACCGGTAAGATTACGTACGGTACCGTAGAATAGAATAGCACGCATGTCTGCTGTGTCTGCACTAAACCATTGAAGCAGCTAAGGTTAGTTACATAGCACGTAAATTACGGAGTATTCTGTTGGAATGAATTGAATAAGTCAATTTATGAAGACAAACCTTGTTAAGTGGGATTCACTTCAACAAAAGAGTGGTGGTTCTAAGTAAAATCTCAATTTAGGGTGGTGTCAGAAGACAAGTAGAATCTGATTAACTATATATATATATATATATATTTACAGCAGAATGGAAACAAACAAGCTACTAGTAAGCCAATGAAGATCAGTCACAAGAGGAGGATGCCAAGGGCTCAGTCAGACAGAAAGAACAATGAAGTCATGAATACATGAAATGCATGAAGAGTTGTAGATTAATGGGAGATAGTACATGTAAAATATTGAGTGAAGACTATTAAATGAGGCGATCAAAGGACTCTATTTTCCTAACAAAAATTAATAGTGACACTGTTAAGACCAAACATATTTTCAACCTAATTTAACATTCTTCAAAGAATGCTTGAACCGCAAGTATTGACAGTAAGTGAATCAAGATCTGATCAATCTAGAACAATAAGGAAAAGACCAAGAAAACTAATATGATGCCCAGCCTGAAGGACATCAAGCCCTGCATCCCCAAATACAAAGCCTTGCCAAGAAGCTATCCGCAATGGTGGGCGATGATGCAGGCCTACAGCGTCCAGAAGGACTCTGACAAAGCATTACATGAAGTCGAGGACCTTGATCTTCCCAAAGCTGGGAAGAAGTACATGGAGGATTGTAAAGAAGTTAAACAACTCTTCACTCCAAGTGAAGAGGAAGCCATTTCAGGAATAGAATGGCTCTAGCAACGCTAACAATGATGGCCTTTCAAGACTATGTTGCATGGATCGAACAGTCCAGGACAGATGAATGGCCCAGTGACCAATCATATCTAGTGGTCAAAGAGATGAAGGACAATTTTGCACATGACAACAGGACAGGGAAAGTAGATCAGAAGAATGATCTCTGGAAATCTCAATGAAGAAGAACAAGAACCCCAAAACTCTGTTCACCCAAATAACAGCAATAGTAGATATCAAGTGTTGGGGAAGAGTGACGGCTCTATCTGAAGAAGATAAGATATTGACAATCATGCAGAGAGTACCGAATGAGTACCAAGAGACAATATTGAGAGTCAGGAGTGATGCCCAAAGGGATCATGGAGGAGACCCCACCATGAAGGAACTGTGACTCAACATGTTTGACTTATGGAAGTCAAAACAACCCAGAGACACAAGAGAACATGAAGTTTCCATGTATGCCAAAGAGTCTGAATCAGATGATGAAGTAAGAAAGCCCAAGTCCAAGGGCTACAAGTCCAAGAAGAAGGGCAAGGACATATGGTGTTATGGCTGTGGCAAGAAGGGTCACATGAAGCCAGACTGTGATGAAACCAATAAGACGACAAAGTTTTGCCATTGTGGGAAGTCTGGACACAAAGAGAAGGCTTACTGGGAGAAGAATCCCCAAAACAAACCAAAGTGGATGCAGAAGAGAGACCAAAAGAAAAGATACAGTGACTCGGATGAGAGTATAGCAGCTGGAGTAATTGAAGAGGAGTACTGTTTTCTAGCTGCTGGAGATGTGGCAGTAAGCCCAAGGAACCCTAGAAAGAAGGGGAATTGGAAGGGGATGCACTGCCGACACTATTTGGCAATAAGGAACAAGAAGGAAGTGACGAATATCCTTTTCAAATCCAGCCAGAAAAGAAATTATGAGCAGAATGAACTCAACAAGTTTCGAAAGAAACATGAAGAAGATTACCTCAAAACCAAAGAACACGGGTGGCTAGCCATTCCATCCATTGTGGAAGTGGAAAAGTCACACTATCTGCAAGAAAATAAAACAAATGAGTGTTGGTATCCCATAAGATTGGGGTACCGGAAAGTTCAGCACAGAATCGAGTCACAAGAAACTGAAAGACATAAGCTGGAACTGGAATCCGGCAATCCGGCTCCTTGAAAACAAAGGAGAAAGTGGGAAATAAAATTCTATTTGACCAACAATTTGTGAATGAGGAATTCCAAATTATCTCAACAAACCAATTCAATGGTACTGAATCCAGGATAGAAGAATGTGTACTTATGTCCGCGACCATTCTGCCACCCAATGTCAAGAAAAGACAGGAAGCAATGGAATGCATCCTGCTGGCTAACAGGACAAAATCTTTGTATATGACTCAACTGTGGGTTGTAGATACAGGGTCGACCGCAAACACAATTAATGGCTCAATATCAAAGCTAAAGCTAATCAGCCTACAAGTAGCTGCAAATGGAACAAGATTACAAGTTACTAAAATCTTGGATAAGGCTGGAGTCCAATACAACAAAGATGGCAAGCGCAAGAGTAGAATCAAGTTCACCAACTGTTGGTATGGTACCTGTAAGTTCAATCTGTGCCCCGTAATGAAGATGATAAGCCAAGGATGGGAGATGGCTGTGAACGCAACTGTGAAAAACTCCAAAAGGAAACTCAAGAACTACACTTCGATATCCCAATCCAAACCAAACGCAATGGCACTCTCTGGGCAATATATGTTAATTTCCTTCTGAAAGTGGCTGTTAAGCTGACTCAGTCCAAAGACAAAGAAGATCAACAGGAGCTGTAGCTGCAGGCTAGTTGAGCAGGTACCGGTTTGTTTGTTCTAATGTTTCTCTGATTCCACTACGACCGGGTATTCTAATTGCAACACCCGACCAGATCTATTCTAACTACCGGTGGACACAGTCAGTTAGACCATAGGCTTGTAGTTCTACAGTGGGTTGCAGGGCAACCGTGCAAGGTTTAAGGTTGAATAATCAAATAATCTTGCCGGGGGGCAAGATAGATCTTTGTTTAATGCAGTGAAAGACCGTGCTGCCGCTAATACAGCACTGTAGGATCACTATTTCTTATGTAGTTAATGTAGCAGAGAACAGGTTCGAATAAGTGAGCAAGTATGCGAACCTCTGCTGTCTTTTGTTGAAAACAACACGCTTAATAAAAGGTTGCATGTGTGAACCTCTAGTGTGTGTTCTTCTTTGATTACTAAGTATCAAGAACTTCGATCGTAAGACTGACAACCGTGCTTCCTTCTGCCGATCACTAAGTATTAAATTCCTTTCATGTCCAGCAGTACCAAAGCTACACGACGGCAGTTGTTCTATTTGTGCGAATCAATGAGTCACGTATCAACCAAGTAATCGATTCCCATGGCATATTGATTCCCATGACGCATCAATTCCCGTCGCGTATCAACGGTGAGCAATCCCTGTTTTCTAGTATTGCCCATGTTCTTCGGTGAGCAATCTTTGATTTAGAGAAATATCACACGACCTACGGGAGCAATTCCTGATTTCATTGATGAACGTATCATGGAATCTTCCTAAGATAAGAAGAGAAGGAAACTGTTGTCAGAAGCTTCTCACACACACAATATATATATATATATATATACGGTCAACGATCAATGCATGCATGGAAATAATCAGCGAGTAATCTCATCACTACGCAACAGCAGTTGCAACGTATTTCACCTCAATAAAAGAGATATCTTGCGTTTTGGCAAGATTTCACTTTATCTCATACTTTTAACATTCAGCTGATTATATCTCCAAAGTTCACACTAGTTGCTACCAACTACCTGTAATCTACATTACTAAGGTCTGTCTTGCTGTATCTGAACAAGTTCACAGTAAGAAGAGATCTGGCTTTTCCATAGTCTCGCCTGTAGTCCGATTGTCCGTTGCCGAAAGTATCCAACCACCATTGTCACTCTTAGAGTACAATCGTTTGTCTACTAACACACTAACGCAGTGTTGCTGTTCTTCAAAAGCCTTTGAATCAGACTCTCAACAGACCGGATTCAGAAGGAAAATAATACTAAGTATCAAACTAGGATGTCAGAATGACGATTGCACCTCTGGTTTGATCCTACTCCAATCTTGCATAGAGAAATGCATAACCGCTGAGTCTCATTATTCCAAACACTAAAGGTGCATATGACTCGATTGGTTGTATCTTCGACTCGTAGTATCGTATCATTCCAGCTGCAGTACTATAAGTTACGTAGGAATGTACGTACATAAGTTAGAGTACTGTAGCTTCCTCATCCATACGTAAGGAATATCATAATTTACCTAGAGAGTGAGGAAACAGACTCACAAATTTTGGAGACTGTCCTCGCAACACCAAGTAAGTTGTCAGCAGAAAAGGCTCACACATTTTGTGGACACAACAACATCACAATGACCAAGCAAAAGTGCTGACCATTTGGGTTGGACTTTAACTCGAACCACCTTTCAAAAGTGTGAAGCATGTGCAAGGGGAAAAGCCAGGAGAGAAGAACCTTGGAGAAGGAGAATCGAACCCACCAAGTTTGATTGGAGAACTCTGATATATCGATGGAATGAGATTGAAGAAACTGAAGTATCCAAAAGGAACTATATATTTCCCAACAAATAACTGTCTGGTGGTGGCTGTCAAACACATCTCTGGAGCAGCTATGTTGGGCTGGTACAGCAAGAAGAATGGATTTATTGACGAGTTCTGTTCAAAGTTCAACAGTATGAAACAAACCAGAAAGGAACTGAAGAGAGTCAGATGTGATGATGCCAGTGAAAACATCAAGTTCCAACAGGCTAGAAACGGAGTCAGCTGGCAGTTTGGAGTACAGTTTGAGTTCAAGGCCAAGAACCCACAGAGAAATTCAAGGGTGGAAATGCGGATATTCAATCTGTGCAGCCTCACAAGGGCAGCTTTGGGGGCTGTGGGGGTACCAAATCAATTAAGTAACATGTTGTTTGCAGCTTTCTTGAAGTGGTGTCACCAAGTGGATATGCTGAATATGGAAGAGGCAGAGGGAACGAAGAACACAAGATACGAGTGGATAGTGGACAAAAATCCTGATTGGATAAAGAACATGGAGATTGCAGGAATGGCCGGTGTTGTAAAGACACACCAAACTGGCACATCCAAGATATCACCAAGAGTAAATACATGTCTGTTTGCCAGCTATTTGGAAGGCCATGCTGGAGACTGCTATGCTATGTTTGATCCAAAGGCAAGAACCTTTCTGAAGTCTAGAGATGTTCTATGGCTGGACAGAATGTATTATACTGAAAGGAAAGGAAGAGTTGCCCCTATCATGATCAAAGGGATGAGATTGGACAGTCTGCTGGACTTGGACAATCTAGAGGGAGAAGTCATGGAAGAAGAATCTGTGGCTTCTGGATCCACATGAGAAGATGCAATTATTCCAGAAGAATTAATTTCTCCAGGAAAGTCAGAAAAAGAGGAACTATCTGGTGAGGAAGATGATGATCCAGAAGGTCCAATTACAACATCCAGAAGTGGAAGAGTACTAAGGTCAACAAAGGCTTTGGATGGGACCAATATCAAAATTATGGACTATCTCTGTTCATCAATGAAGAATTGGCAGCAATATCCTCCAAGATAGAAGACAAATACTTGGAGGAAACAGCTGAGCTGGGTGAAATTGAATACGATATGTTGAATACGGAACAGTCCAAGCAGTATTGCAATACTACAGGGAGTGTGTGAAAGCGTTGGCGTTTATGAAGTTTGATTACAAGGATGAAGGTGAACTAAAAGAGCATGTGGGTTGTCAGGTTGATCAGACAAATAAATGGATAAGACTGACTCAACCGGTGAAGATCCAAAGATTCCACGACAAATTTGGCATGGTAGGCAATGGAGGTCTTCATAAGAGAGCTCCAAAGACACCAGCAGAGCCAGGAAGTGTGTTGGAATTCAGTAAAGAAACAGAGGAATCACTGGGGCCGGCAAGGCAATTCAAATTTAGATCTGGCATTGGAGTCCTTTTGCACATGATGCGTTGGAGCTGGTCGGTTGTATTGAATGCTGTAAGGGAACTTCCCAGGTACATGCAGCAGTCCTCGGAGAGAGGCTATAGAGCACTGTATCAAGTGATGAATTATGTTTTGAGCACTAAAGAGATTGGGTATATGCTGAAACCAGACAAACCAGGAAGCTGGGATGGTAAAGGAAACATGCTATTTAAAATCTCTGTGAAATGTGACTCAGAGTATGCAAAGCATTCCAGCAGAAGAAGTGTGGACTCAGGAATCGCATATCTGGAGGGTGCACCAGTTAAGCAATTCAGCAAGATGATGGCAATAGTGGCATTATCAACAACGGAAGCAGAATTGTATTCAGCAGTATTGGTTATAGGATATGATGTTTGTATACCGGACATCGATCCAAATGAGGCTAAGATTGGAGTTGCCAATGATCTTGTATTGCGACAACCAAGATGCAGTGGATATTGCAAATAACTGGTTGGTAGGAGGATGGACCAGGCATATTGGAGTGAAGGTGCACTACATATGAGAGCTTAAGAAAAGCGGCTTTATCAGCGTAAGGTGGATCGCAGGAGACAACAACACAGCAGATGTTCATACTAAGAATGTCTCCAAGAAGTTGTTTGACAAGTACCGACAAGAACTTGTTGGCTAAGCATGCAAACAGGGGAGTGTGTTGGAATGAATCGAATGAGTCAATTTATGGAGACAAACCTTGTTAAGTGGGATTCACTTCAACAAAAGAGTGGTGGTTCTAAGTAAAATCTCAATTCAGGGTTCTTTGTGGTGTCAGAAGACTAGAATCTGATATACACATATAGCAGAATGGAAACAAATGAGCCAAGCCAATGGAGATCAATCACAAGAGAATGTCAAGGGCTCAGTCAGACAGAAAGAACAATGAAGTCATGAATACATGAAATGCATGAAGAGGTGTAGATTAATGGGAGATAATACATGTAAAAGATTGAGTGAATACTATCAAATGAGGCGATCAAATGACTCTATCATGGATGCCCACACAACTATTCTGGATCTGGACACTGAATTTGTTGGATCCGACGATGGAGCCTCCAACTGCTTGTTCGCACCAAGTGATATTGGTTCAGTTGAGGATGGAGATGGCCCTGGGACAATAGACCCCGAGGAGCTCCATGACCTACAAGAAGAACAGGCACAATACGAGAATGACGCTGACAAGGAAAGCCACCACAGTGATCTACCACCGGAAGAAGATCAAGAGCCAGTGGGGGCACGCACAGTGAGTGATGTGGATGGAGGAACTGATCCGAGTGTCATGGGCAATGAGGACGGCAAGGACAGCGCATTGGTTGAGCCGCCTGGCGCAGAAGACACAACTGAGTCCAACTCTGAACGCGGAACCAATGCTGATGAGGCAAGTGTTTCAAGCGCATGCAGCACCAACCAGCCCGCAGGGGCGCTGGACGACCCAGCCGGCGGGGACGATTTTCCCCCCACCAATGACAGCCCTGACACGCTACACACCCATAACAAGAGCACCATTAGCTCCAATACAAACAATACACAGTCCACAACAGTTGACAATGGCACTGAAGGACCATCGCGTATGACCCTCAGGCCACGCGTTACGCGTGGACACAACAAGTTCGGAACGGCAGAGGGCTACCAGCCCAGCATCCACCACCGGAACCTCTCATCTGTACATTTGGACATATTCCAAGGGGGTTTCAGGAAAGCTGTCGCAAAATTAGAGGCTCACCAAGATAAGTACATGTTTATATCGAACACTATAGCCACATACAATAACATTGATGCATCACTAGTCACCAAGAAATATGGCGTGAAGGCCGGACTGAAAGTGTTTGGGACAGTTGGTGTGGAAGCAGTCATGGCTGAGCTTGAGCAGCTGCACAACAGCAAAGTGGTGCACCCTGTGCACATCAGAGACATGACGCAAGATGAGGTCAAGCGGGCTCTCCCAAATCTAATGTTCCTGAAGAGAAAGCGGTGTGGAAAGATTGAAGCCTGTGGGTGTGCCGATGGGAGGTCCCAATGAAATTTCATTTCCAGGGAAGACACCTACTCACCCACTGTTTCCCTTCATGGCCTTATGCTCACTTGCCTCATTGATGCAATCGAAGGCCGCGATGTTGCTACGGCCAACATCCCAGGGGCCTTCCTACAGACCCCAATGCCCAAAGGGGAAGTAGTGCACATCTGTTTCAATGAACCCATGGCCGAGCTGTTGCGGCGCATCGACCTCAACCTCTATGACAAGTACATCATGCAGGGGCGGCGGGGACAGATTCTCTACACGCAAGCCGGCAAGGCAATCTATGGCACTATACAAGCAGCCCTACTGTTCTGGGAACGCCTGTCAGGACAGCTAACCACATGGGGCTTTGAGCTCAACCCATATGACATGTGCACAGTGAACAAGCTAATCAATGGATCACGGTGCACTATCGTGTGGCATGCCAATGACCTCAAGAACTCCCACAAGGATCTGAATGTTGTAACAACAGTACTGGATGACCTTGACAAAGTGTTTGGAAAAGAGACCCCACTCACCATTACCAGAGGACGAGTCTACGACTACATTGGGATGACCATTGACTACAGTGAACCAGGCAAGGTCAAGTTCAGTATGTTCAATTACCTCAAAGGGATCCTAAGTGAGCTTCCCAAATACCTCGCCTAAGGTCGAACAATCCCGACCCCAGCATCAGATCACCTGTTCAAGGTGAATGCTGAAGGGAATAAGCTCAAACTTGTGGATGCTGAGACCTTCCACAAGCACGTGGCGCAGCTCCTGTTTGCAAGCAAGAGAGCCAGGCCGGACATACAAACATCAATTACGTTCCTATGCACTTGCGTCTCCAGCCCCGGCTCAGATGACTGGAAGAAGCTTCGGAGGGTCCTCGGGTACGTCCGGGACACTATCTTTCTTCCCCTGGTACTGGGGTGGGATAACACTGGGAACGCCTACTGGTATGTTGATGCCTCCTTTGCAGTGCACTCAGATATGAAGAACCACACGGGTGGGGTGCTCACGTTTGGGCAAGGTGCTGTCCTTGCACTGTCTACCAAGCAAAAGCTCAACACTAAGAGCCCGACCGAGGCCGAGTTGGTGGGGGTTGATGACTCACTACCATACAACTTGTGGTGTTATTATTATCTCAAGTGGCAGGGCTATGCTGCCCAGACCAAACACGGCACTGATACATCCACAGGCTAGGTAACAACAATATACTTAACCAGGACAACACAAGTGCAATGAAGCTGGAAATGAATGGTAAATCATCCAGCACCAAGCGAACCAGGCACATCAACATCCGATATTCCCTCATCACTGACCAAGTGAAAAGAGGGGAAATTACCATACAATACTGTCCAACCAGTGATATGCTTGCCAGCTACTTCACCAAGCCATTGCAGGGGTCACTATTCTGAAAGTTCAGAAACACTATCATGGGGGTAACTGACACAGAATACTTGCAATACAAGCAGCACTATGAGGCCCGCACGCTGGGCGCACCATAATTTAGTATATTCACCCATGACAGTGTGCCATTGCTGAGTAGCAGGAGTGTGTTGGTGGTGCGCCGGATGCAAGCGGGCCCGAGTACAAATAAGGTACTCACATCCTACCGTACATTCATACCCCACCCGTGGACGCGGGAATGAAAGCCGGGTGGCAAGTCGTGATCTTGGGAATATGGAATCTTACCACCATATCAATGTTCAATCAATACTAGCCATCCATGCTACACGTTGTTGGCATCCATCCAATTGCCACATGGGCACACCTACTGACTGTCACCACTCGATGACCAGCTATCAGGGATGTGCTCATAGTTTAATTACTTGTATCTAACCAATAGGGTTGATTGCACTCTTTAAGGTTTTTGTAGTACTAGATCTGCTATTAATTCAACAGTCATATTTTCCTGACGATAATTAATTCTGTAGTGAACACTGTTAAAACAGAACGTATTTTCAACCTATTCTAACATATTCGATAGCCAGCGGAGTCTTCACAACGAGGAAATGGAACCAATTCCTATTAACGTTGTTCCAGTCGGCAACACAGCGCTTTCACCGAGTCATTCCCAAGTCACTAGTAGACTCGAACATCCACTCGATGTATCGAAACAACATTCTGTCGTGTTTGACTCGGCTCTTCGGATCGATGTAACGTCTTCGAAGGACTATCGAGCGTTTTGTTTGTTGATTCACCGCGAGCAGGGCGCTTTGCTGTTGCATTGTACCCGGAAGAAAAAGAAGCCACCGCACTATCAATTGCCGGGTGGTCACATAGACGACGAAGAGTTCCAACAAGTTGTATCCAAACCTCTGGAAAGAGTTGTCACGCAAGAAGAGCTGTATTGCGCAGCTCGGATCGGATGTGCGAGAGAAGTTTACGAAGAGACGGGCATTGATTTCCGAAACCGATTGGAGTGCTTTTTCCCGATGGTTCTCTATGATCGTACAACTGGATCCGAAAATTCAAAGCCCCAAACCTTGATCAACGAGTATAAGGATCGAGTGTTGTTTGTTTGTGAACTGGAAGACAAAGATTTCCCAACTGCGGTACGTTCGACGGCAAATGAACACATTGTTGAGAGAGAAATGCTCATCTTTTGCGTTTGGTGCGGAAATTTGTTCTACGCGACTTTCATCCTGCATCAAGCAGTAAATGCCAAATGTGTAGTGTCGTGGAACAATGATGAAGCTCGTGCTGTCTTATTCAAATCTCTGTCATTGTTCGTTTCCAACTTCCAAAACAAATAATAATAATAATCATCATCATCATCCTTTGGAAAAGAAGACACGATCGGGTTCCGGGTCCCTTCGCTTCGCGCAGGATAGTTCGTGTCGTCTTCGGCTGGACTTGTCGGTCGAACACTCGGGATTTCGGTTTTTCAAGGATGTCTCGGAGATCTCACAAAGCTTGCGCTTTCACAGCGGGGGGAAGCTCCAGAAAGCCGTGGAAATGGCTTACAACAAACGCCAAGGCTACGGTACACCGAGTTCGCCGGTGAGATCTTCGCTTGACAGTTAACTTAACGGCGCCGTTGGTAGTGACAACAAAAAACTTTCGGGGCAGTCAACACCCACACCGATGCACTGAACATTTGCGAGTTTTTTCGTTTCGGATTTCGATGGGACCAGGTGTTCATTGACTTATTACATTGCGCACGGCAATGCAATCCCTCAAACGACGGCAATATATGTTCGACTCACCGTAAGTCAAGACAACGGAGAAAGACGGGGAACACGAGGACGATGGTCGAGCGTGGGTCCCGCCCGCCACCTACACGTTTACGGTGACAGCAGGTAGACGAGAGACAGCAACATTCGTCGCAATTGATCGATGCTCTAGTTGACGATGATACGAGTTGGCACGTGCCATGTCGTGGTCTTTTCGATTTCGATAAATTGACGATGGCCATTGTATTGAGAACAGTGAATCCGACGCCCGTGTATCCAAACGTGGTTTCTTGAAATGCCGCAGCTACACACACCCAACATTGATAGTCACCCCAATATTGCGTATTGACAGTCCCAGTGAATTTGGTCGTACCGGTATATCGCTTAAATAGAGCTCCTCATCGACAGTGAAGGTATGCACCTCATTCTTTGGATGGTTAGTACGAAGTAAGTAAGCTCAATCAATGTTGCTGCTGAAAGACTGGGTAAAGAAAGGCCCCTTCTGGTTTGCGTATTGCCATTCTCATGACTCGGTCTAAATAATATGTTAGCTACGGCGAGTGTTTTAGTTTTAGATGAAAGTCTTTCCTATCAGCATTAACATTATTCCGGTTAACTGTTCTATTGTGATCGTTCACCGGCGCATCGCTGGGCCCCACTGCGCTGTTATTACTGTAGTTACTTCTATTACTTTATTCCCAAAGCTGAAAAGACCGCCGTCCCCGTACCTACAGCAACAACTCCGACAAGTAGTTGTCTGAAAAATTCTGATTCGTCACGAAGGGGGTCATAGTCGTCGCAATAAACATCCAAAAGCTCGGTACAGTCGGGTTTTGTCGTTGTCTTTATCAATGTGGTAGAACGACAGTCCGTTTCGGATTTCTTCTTCACGTCCTGTGTCTTTGTAGTTTGTGACTTCTTGTCTTTCGATGACGGCCGCTTTCGCTGCCTGCTGTTCGTGTTCGTCTGCGACTTCATCTCGCCGGGTCCGGGGACGAATTGGAGACTTCGTCTCGATCGCCTCGCTCGTTTCAGGGTCTTGACAATCTTATCGTTGCTGAGCAACGAACCGATTCCCTCCAGAACCGCTCTTTCCGGACTGCCACGAACCGAGGCCACTACTAGTTCGTTCTCCTTAAAGGCGCACTCGGTTAGAGTCAGATCCAACAAGGACCCGCCCTCGCTATCGCTATCTCTTTCGACATCCGACAACGAATCGAACTCCGCATCGCTTGCGGATCGATCCGCGGGCGGGTTTGCGTCTGGGTCTGCGTTTTCGTCTTCTGCTGCGCAGAGACAGAGATTTACAAACGCCTTGTCGGCCTTGTTGGCGCGATAGAGAGCGTCGAACTTGGAAACGGAAAAGAGAGGGTCGGAGCACATGCCCGGCAACGCCCGCAAGAGGTTCCGGATGCCGGTCCCGGTGCCGTTGTTCTTGTTGTCTCCCCCGTATTGGTGGTGGTACCCAACGTGCAGGAATTCAAACTTTTTCCGTTCGGGAAACAGGCACAGGACCAACAGCTCCGAGTGTTCTCGTTCCTTCCGATCGCACTGGTAGTGCCGGATTTTCTGGATGGGAAGCCCCACTTCGTCCGCAAACCGGATGCTTCTCTTGGAATGGGACGACGACGACGAATCTTGGCTGCTGGTGGTGCTGCTGCTATCGTTGTCCTCTTCGTCTTCGTCCGAGACGATAGAGCAGCTGGCGTTGCTCGCATGGCTCATGTCGTCCTCGGACTCCGAGTCCGAGGACGACACTGTTTCTTGTGTCTCGAACGATTCGTTGGGATCCGGATGACCCTCGAGGTTCTTCCCGATTGAGTGAGGCATTTGGAAGGAAGGCACTACCGGGATCTCGGGGAGATGACCGGAGGGTGTGGGGTCACTTGTATTGGTATTGGTATTGGTATTCGTATTGGTGATCTTCAGAATGATGCTGCTGCTGCCACTACCAATGACTACGTCTTCGGTTTCCTTGCTTTCTTCTTCGCAAACACTACCGGTACGTCTATTTTGGGTACGAAAGGGTGAAAACCCATACCGAGGAGAGACTGGAACTGGGAGTTCGTTTTCGTGTTCGTGTTCGTTGGTCGATATTCGATTGTGAGCCCGAAGTCGCCATCTCTTTCTGCTTCTGGGACCGGTGGGTGGTAACAGCGTTGGTGTTGGCGAGGGCAAGGTAGTCATCATTCTAAAGGTATTGTTGTTTTGGAACTGTTGTGGACGGGAGTAATTACAGTACGAGTACGGTACAACAACTGTGAGACACAACAATCAATACTTTGGCTATCTGTGGTTTTAGTGCGGAATTTTATGTTTTCTTTCTGTTTCACGATCAACGCTTGCTCGAGAATGTTTCGGAGGAAACGGTACAGCAGGTACGAGTACGAGTACGAGTACGAGTACGAATAGTACTCGTACTCGTACAAATAGTACGCACCAATATTATTCCAATATTTTACTTCGTACGAAGTAATAGTTTTCGGTATCTTTCAGTTTCGGGTGCGTGTATTGAAGGTTTCCAACGGTACGGTATGAATGTTAGATAGAAGTACCGGTTTTATTTTTCTGTGGCTCAAAAGTTGATGGTTCCTTCCGAACAATAGAGAAGAAGACGAATAGGTTCCTCTCCACTCGATTATTTGCTTCTAGTGACTGTAGTGAATGTGAACAAGGAGGTATTTTTGTCGATACAACGGGTATGAGTACCGTAATCTTACTTACTCGTACTATTCTACTCGTACCGTTCCGAGTGAATACAAAAATGGACGAGCCAAAAATAGAATTTTGAATCACTTCAAGCACTTTTTTGCGAGAGGCAATTGTTATTTTTTTCGCAGATCTTCATGTTCTGAAAATTTCAATGTTGCCACGTCTATCGCAAGTGTCGAGGAAGGCTAGCATTCAGCCAATGAAAATTGTTTGGTTGACGTTGAACATATGAGTACGAGCGCAAGATAAGTCGTTGTATGTGAAAAACGCGCCAATCAAAAATTGTTTTTGTGACGCTGGACATATGAGTATGAGCGTAAGACTTGCTTTTATGTGAAAAACGCGCCGAAGTCATAAAAATGAATCCTAACTGCCATACGGTATGAGTACCGTACGATACTTTGTATTCTTACCGTACTACCGGTACGTACTGTACGATACGGTAATCTGTAATCTCTGTCTGCCCACAGAAAATGAGTATCAGATTTTTTCGCACATGACTCCAGCATGCTAGAACCCAATGGGGTTCTCGTATCTGCCGCTATTGACGAGAATACTGGACGGAGTACGTAATACCATAGCGTACAGCACCTGGGTCCGGGGCCCTGGGCCCTGTGAAACTGGAACATTTTGTCCAAATTCTATTGGCTGCTGCAGCTGCTTCAACAGACTTGAGGTACGGTATTACCAGAAGTTCGTAGTAATGCACACCCTGCTCTGTAGGTAGTAGTAGTAATACTAGTACATCATAATATCAAGGACTTGTTGTTCATTCCATTCTTCGTCTTATTGTTCATATTGTACCATATTGTAGATATTGCTGTTCTCTGTTAAAAGCAAGGTTGTTGATACTACAAGAACAAGGTAGTAGTAGTAGTAGTAGTTGGTTGACTTTTCCAAGTCATTTAGTCCCACTATAAATTAATAAACCCTTCTTATTGGTGTAGTGTTTCTCAAAACATTTGTGTTTGGCCAGAGCAGGATTTTTCTTCTTTGTTCAAGCAGCAGGTTCCTCCTACCGTACCAGTAGTATATGGATCAGAAAACACTCCTAAACAAATTGTTCCCAGGTAGAATGATTGACATCTTTTTGGTGAGAGTTACCGGTAGTGTAGGCCATCTCCAAAAACTTTCTCTCAATCATTGGCAACAACTACTACCCCTGAAAAAGAGCATGTAGTATGTATATACTTCATCACTCCATTTTGTTGCCGGTTAAAAATATGACAACAAAATACTGTACTAAAGAGATGGTTGTATGTTAACGCAAAAATACAAACTGAAAACTAAATGCACCTCCACTACACAAAGAATATCCATAAGTGGAGAAAACAAAAGGTCAAATAAGAAACAAGAAAGGTACAAACTAATACCTACATCATACAAAGATGAGCACTAAGTAAACACTTGGAATCTATATGTAAATTCAAAGGAGTACATACAATTGCCTGTGCAGAAACTACTCGCACTGCTCATGAAAACCTATACCAATTCAGAATGACGCCTCATTTATTCCATTAAAAACACAAAGATACAATCACGTAAACGACCCATCAAATTAATTGAAGTAGTACTTAACCTCATAAAAGGATCAATACCACTGAAAAATTAATACAAGAAGACCAATATGAAACGGTGCTACATTGCTACAGCAAGGATTGGTGCAGCGGCAAATAACACAGAACCAGGGAAGATCTCTATCATGTAAAATACAGGGAACCCTGGTACACAGTAGCAAAACTAAGAGTGTCGCAATGAGCTCACATCTCCATTGTTTTAAACTTCGTAATACCTCACTCGTTGATTTTTGAGTGTACAACGCATTTATCTTCAAGATCACGGACTTCCTTACCATTTCTCCTCTACAGAACATTGGCTTGTAGGAAGTACAGATTGTGATCTACAGTTTCCAAAAATAATCATCAAAGCTGCCAAGATCAATGCATTTTTAAAGGATAGGCATTTAGAAACAAATGTCAAAGCCATATCCTGTCTCCTTTGAGGAGTTTCTTGTTGGCAGAAGCTAGTTCTTATCAGAACTGGGTGTTGACAGAATTGATTGACCAGAATACATGGTCCAACAAGCAAAATAGACGTCGTTTGGGGCCATATTGATTCCACTTGATTCCTTGGACCATTCCAAAAAGCCATCAACACAGATATCCCAGTAGCATACAGGGTGTTTGAAAACCTCAGTGACTGACCAGGGGGTCTGGGTGGCCACGGGGATGGTGGTCAGGTTGGTCAGAGGGGGTTTGCGCCAGTTCCTAAAGCTGTTGTGGGATGTTTAGAGCGGTTCTCCATTAATCATGGTCGGCAGATTGACAATGGTTTCTTTGCAGGTGTTCCATTTCAGGGGAGAGGAGCACCATCCCATAGGGTTAGTGAGTGATATTCCCACCAGATGAGGTTCCCCTGATTGGAATGGGAACAACACTGCTAGCTTCAGGCCTCAAGTACTAGTGGTAGTAGAAGCCATCAGAGAGGTCCATCTTGGACATGTACACTGGGCGAAACCAGGTGTGGTGTGCCCAAATTTCTTGGCATTGGTAGGAGCCAGCAGCAAGGTGTTGCTGTTGACAACAAAATAACTGTAGTCAGGTTTCATTTGCAGGCGCCATCCCCTCATGGGAACAACCTGAGTGGGCTGAGCCACATTCCCAGGATGATTTGGACAATGGATGCAGGTAGTACAGTGTTTCCATTGCTGTTTGTCCATCATCACGACATCCTCTTCTCTTAGGAATCCTGTACCAGCATGTCTAGATTTGCAAGACCCCCAGCACAGGGCATCATAGATCTGACGGATTGATCAGGGGGCCACACCCATTAGGGCTGGCATGCCAGACCATTGGAAATGACTTAGTAGGTGTTCATCAGGGTACAGAAGCTTGTGGACCTTGGGGTGGTGTGTACAGGTGGAGCCCCCTTCAATCCCTGCTGTGACCAGATGAAGGCTCCCCACAACCTAGCTGCAAGGAAAGCAGTCGAGGCTTGCCTGGTGTGGGCATCAAGTTGGTCACATTTGAACTTGTGTTTATGGTACAAGGGATAACGGGAGGGACCCAAGCTCAGCAGACTAGTTGCTGCAGGGAATTCAGGAAGGGATGTTGCTGTGACTGGATGCTATCAGGCTTTCAATGGCTCAGAACAGTGCAGCAGGAAGATGCTGGTACCTTTTGTGTGTTGGCTGGGATGTTTTTGCTGCTGGGTAAGGGATCTTGGTCCTCTTCCTCATCTAGTTGCAATATTGAATCAGGATACTGGCTCACAATGCTCTTGAGTCAGTTTATTTATATGGAAGTATTACAGTACTACAGTACAATACATTACTCTTACCTAGTTCCTTAGAGATACAGTGGAGCTCTCTGTAGCAAATAGGAGCTGCATTAAAATACTGCATACCTGTGTTGTCAATTGAAAATATTAACAGTGTAAAATCAAATAATTAAAGGCATTGTGAGAGCTACGATTAGATTGGGGAGAGCAGGGTAAGATCATGGAGGTGCATTCTATCACTGTAGAGACGCGTGCATCATCATGAGCAATCTGTAGCATCAATAGGATCTTAAGTGTGTAGGAGCTTACAAACAGGTGAATACTTAAGCATCAGAGACACACGGCCTTCGTTTTCAGTGCAAGTTGTGGATATGTTCCTTTTGGTCCAAGTTGAAGCCGTGCGCCAAAGAGGTGCATGTGGGATTCTTGTATTTAGTCACCTGATACACTCTTGCAGACTGGGTGGACTTATTGGAGTTTGCAAATAGATAGGATGGGCATTGTAATGATGAGCTGGGTTGTAGTGCTTGGTGAAGTAACCGGCAAGGGTTTCTTTGCCCGGTGCCCAATATATATTAAATTGTTTCTGATCTATGTGGTCAAGTCAATGATTTGGGTTGTGTTCTGTTTGATGATTCTGCTGGGCAATTCGATTTGTTGCTATTGTTGGTGCATATGAGAGATGGTATTTGCAGTTGTCCTAGTTCTTTGAGGGTCATTGTTGTAACTCTAAAAATCGACCGAAAGGTATAGGATAATTGAAATTTAAAGAGAAAGTGAGCAGATCGTGAGATTGCTCTGTTATTGTACTATTTCATGTAGTCAACCCGTATCCCTGTAATATTCTTGTTGTAGGGAAGGGATGTCTAAACCGGTCATAGATCATGTGCAATTTGTCATAAGACAGAGAACACATGATATGACCTAAATGTCTGGATACTTGAAGTGGTTTTTATCTCTGGAGGAGTATAAGTAACTTTTCAAGTGTAGAATGGATATAGCCGCCGTAGAATGTACGTAAGAACGGTACGTGTATTTTTGACCGACAGCACACCCCTTGATTCAACACTTAGTGAAGGAGTGTTGAATTACAAGTCGGTTCTCCATCTTATAGAACTCTAAAAACTTAAGTATGGGCTTGGATATCAAATTGGAAGATTGTAATCGTAGAATCAAAAAGGATTGATATCAAAGATTGGAATCGTAAATCAATGAGGAAGGAGAGGTGCTTGATTATGTAGAGGTCGTGAAATCAATGGAAGGTTAATCGGAGTTGGTCTTAGAACCAGGTCGAATATCAATTAAACGTAGATCACGGGAAGTTGGAGATCCCGAAGAAGAAGAGATCATAGAATCCGATTGATTGATCGCGGAAGAGTTACCAATCGTAAACGAAGTTTTGATTCAACCTTGGAATAGAAACAAAGGAATGGGTTAGAGACGATACGGATAAAGTTGTCTCGAATTGATTTCTTTGGGTTGGACGACGTGGAAAATATAAGCTCGACGGTTTGAATGGTAGGTTCGAGAATCAGGATTGATTGGGAATCTCAGCGGAGGGGAGATCAACGAGGAAAAGGGGTTGTAGGATAGACTCGAACGTAGGTACAGAATGTGACAATGGAGGATAACTTCTTGTAGATCGCCAGCAGAGTGGATACGCTAAAATTCGTGGGATAGATTCAAAGCGTAGAGGATAAAGAGTGATGGCGATGGATTGGTCGTAGGACGAAGCTGAATTCCAATTGGATGGTAGGATCTTTATACTGATGATAGTTAAGCTTTGCCGCGTTTGCTGCAGGAGCAAGTGCGTGATAGTCATGAACGGGTCCCCTTGTTGTATCCTTGTCAAGGTACCAAATGGTAGAGTGTTCCAGAAGCATTCTAATGTGTTTTTTACATTTGGGAGATACTTCCGATAGAGGGAGATTTTCTATGATGGCTGCGGTGACAAGGGATTTGATTTTGGAAATGGCGTCTGGCTTGAGGGTCTCAGCACCATTATTGTCGATAGTGAGTATGCTGTTGATATTAGTCAATTTCTGGGAGTATGCTGCATTGAGTAGGTTTTGGGCGGCATTGTTCTTGTCAGCTCCTACTACCGGTTTTCCAAATGAGAACTGTATGGCTTCGACAAAGTTGCAGTCGCTCCAGCTGTCATAGTTCAAGTCGGTTCGTTGTGTCATGGTGAAGTTGTGATTGTAATCGCTGGTAGACGGATGGTAGCAGCGAATCAAGCGGTTGGTGTTTCCCGTTGATGGAGGGAGAATGGGATTCGCTGTGGGAGCGATTCACGTGTTGTCGGCAAATTACTTTGTAGATATGGATGTATTGAACGGCGGGGTTGTTCAAGGAGAGGTGATAGAAGAAGTATTCTCTAGATTGTTGGAGAAACAATTGTCATAGATTGGAGAGAGATTGGTTGTGAGGCTGTCAACAGCGGGCTCACAACAGTTTGGAGGAGATCTGAGGTATTAATTAATCCGTGGTCTCAGAATGTCCGGACTGGGATCGATGTTGTAGGCCGTGGAGGTGAGAGGGACAGAGATTGCTGTTTGGATGGACGGAAATAATGATCGGTTATGGAAATATTGAATGATCGTTCTTGGAACGATCCTCGGAGGTGCAGAAATAACCGAAGGAATGTTCCGAAGAAGGAACCAAATAAAAGGGCCGAAGAAAGGGCCGAAAGAATGTTCCAAAGAAGTAACCGGAGACGGGGATTGAAGAAATATGGACGGTGGCTTTCGGAGGTTTGAAGAAAGAACCGAAAGACCGTTGAGAAGATCCACGGTTGTTGCGAAGGAATAATCTGTGAAAGGACCGAAGGAATGTTTGTCGGGGAAATAATCAAAGTATGGATTAAAGCAACTATTGAAGGATGAGTTACAGTATGTTGTGGTTTGAAGTGGTGTGTAGCACAATCAAACGGGCGTCGATGGTCCTTTATGTGGACGATGGACGCGGAAGAAAAATATGGAGTGCTGCAATTGGCGTGTCCGGTGCAATGGGCTTTTATTAAAGACGGTGGTGGTCTTTATCTTGTAACGTTGTAATCCAGAGAGCTGGGTGTGGGTTACAAGGCTTGTGATAGCGAGTACACCCCCTGATCCACAAGCAGGGAACAGAAGGAAGACGTACGCCCAGGGTGCGGCCCTAAGAAGGAAGGCGCCGCAAGAAAGGAAACCTGGAGTGGAGGTCTATTGATACAGCCCGTCGCCGAGTCCCGTATCAAGTATCCTCTGGCGGTAACCGGACAGTTGAGGTGCTGAACGGGCGGAGATAGGTAGCTTAAGGTCACTAGTGCTCTTGCGGGCCACTAGTGCAAGTTATAAGGGCTCTATAACCTGTTGTAACTCTAAAAATTGACCGAAAGGTATAGGATAATTGAAATTTAAAGAGAAAGTGAGCAGATTGTGAGATTGCTCTGTTATTGTACTATTTCATGTAGTCAACCCGTATCCCTGTAATATTCTTGTTGTAGGGAAGGGATATCTAAACCGGTCATAGATCATGTGCAATTTGTCATAAGACAGAGAACACATGATATGACCTAAATGTCTGGATACTTGAAGTGGTTTTTATCTCTGGAGGAGTATAAGTAACTTTTCAAGTGTAGAATGGATATAGCCGCCGTAGAATGTACGTAAGAACGGTACGTGTATTTTTGACCGACAACAGTAATGCAGAGAGCGACTGCCAGTTGGGTATTGATGCATAGGATGCCAACTTCAGACTGCTGGGTAGCAGATGCCATTACATTCTTGATAATTTTGGTAAAGATTGCTACAGATGTGTTGAAGAGGAGGAGAGTGTCATTGTTGTTCTTGCCAAGAAAGAAGTAGCCACCATCGTGACTGCATTTGTGGCATGTGACGAGGTAGGTAGCATTTCTACAGATACGCAATATAATGTTGCTGGCACTGTATATTGTTTTGAGATTAGGATTGCTGGCATATTAGTTGAGCAAGTAGGTGATGACTTTTGCAGTGTTACTAATGGCGTGGGTAATGTAGAGGATGCAGTTGTATTTTCAGCACTATTCACCTGCCACTATTTTTGATACAGACTAGGGACCAGAGTATATACCAAAAAAAAGAGCTAGAATTAGTCTGTAGACCTATTTCTTGCTAGAGAGCACACCATGATGAATATTGAGGCTGCTGGGACTAGAATGGCCACAAAAATGGCAGTTTTGCACTCGAATGTAGTAGAAAAATCAAAAAGAGGTACTTGAGCGCACTGCTTGTAGCTTGAACGTAGGATCCAAAACAGAGCTAGTAGGCGACGTGCTGCATTCATTCAGGCTCGTCCATAGGAATAGATCCCCAATCACGGCGCTCAACAGCAGTAACTTGAACTTCAGGGTCCATGGGAGCAAAAGATGCCCTTCCAGAAGGACAAGTGCCGTGAGAAAGCACTTCCACGGGAGATGAGCCCCATGCACCATTCTGCTCTTCATAGCAGTGATAGTGATTTTCACCGAAAGAGACACAACGGCGGTCTTCAAGGAGGAGGACGTATTTGAGGGCCTGTTTCAGCAAGAGAGGGGCGCTGCTTGTAGGACCGACGAGGACTGGTACAAGGGGGACACGGCAGCGGCTTGCGCTTGACGGGGACTTGCTTGGGCTCCTCGTATCGTGGCTTGTAGGACAGGGGCTTGCGTTCCTCGTATTGTGGCTCGTAGGATGGGGGACGCGGCTCCTCGTAGTATTGTGGCTTGTAGGACCGGTTTTCACCAAAAGAGACACGGCAAGGGTTTTGAGGGGGGCGGTAGTCACGACGTGAATGTGAATCGTGTTCCCACCACTGATTGGTGTGGTCAGTGAATGGCATAGGGATAGTAGGGGTAGGCTCTTCCCCTGTAGCAAAAGCGATATTGGAGGGAAAGGCCGGGGGAGATTCCTTGGGGACTTCAAATTGCTGGCTCATCAACCCAAAAGCTCCAGCAGCAAAATCAGAAGAAACCGAGTCCTTGGAGCGGTCACCAAAGGAGGGCTGAATGGAGAGCAGGGGGGATTCATCCAAAAAGGGAGCTGGCTTGGGATTCTTCTGCAGGTGAAGCTGGAGCCGGCGCGCGAGGTAGTACGGGAGTCAGCACAGGAGGTGCAGGCGCGGGAGCCGGCGCGCGAATCTTTGAAGGGGATCCATGCTTGGTGCGAACATCAGCATCAATAGCCTGTTAATTTGGTTTAATGTACCTCGTGGTGATATCAATGTCCACCCATACTCTTGATCAGAGAAGGACAGACAGATGCATTTGCAACCTTGGAGAGTGCCTCGTGTCTCTTCCCGTGGGCAGTACACTGAGTAGGATCTTTGTACTTGCTCCAAACTGCAATTTGAATTAGGTGATCATTGACTTTACTCTTTCCAATCACCTGGCTAGCATGTGGATTCAACCTACAAGAACAGCCCTGTTTCTTCCAGATCTGCAAAAACAGAGGAAAAAGCAGCGCGAGTTGGTTAGATATTCAAACAGAAAGAGACGCGACACATGCAAACACACACGCGCGTGCTCACACACACGGACACACGATCACTTGCCTTGATTTGTTTCTTGGATGCTGGCTTGCAAAAGATACAATTGGAGATCTCACAATCATCTGGGACCACTGAAAGCAGCTTGATGGTAGTTTGGTAGGTAGAGAGTGGATCATTACTGCATGGGTAAGGAAGAGTTCTCTTTTGAGTGTTTTTCTCATCCATCGTAGGATTCCCAAGAGACAGAGTTTGATTTTTCTGGCCACTGTAGTTCTCCTTGAGACAAACAAAAGGAATGCCTGCAAATGCCCCCTCTTCAATGATACCGGTTTCAAAGTCCTCCTTGACAAGCAAGTCAGGTTCCTTGCAACTATAAACAGCCCATTTGGCCATAATGTTCTCCATTGCACACCAGACATAGTGCTCAATGTTGTTAAATGGATCGAGTGGATTCTTGGAATAAATTGTTACAGCCTTCCACCTCTTTATGAACCACTTAGCATCAAACTTTGCCTTGTTTGGAACCTTTCCATATGATTCATGGTGCTCCTCACCAATTGCAAAAATCTTTCCAGTATGCTTGAAACCCACCACAATAGTTGAAGTCCTTGTCTTTCCTGTAAATGATTCCTTCAAGACTGAAATTTGCAAATAAACTCTTGAACCAAGTGGCGATGGATCTGGGTTTGTACTGAGCTTCTGCAAACAGCGTGGGGCTCTCTGAAAGACCCATGTTGCAATATTGTACATTGTATACACTCAAAGAGTGGATGAGTATATAGTTGTTCAAAAGAGCAAGCTTGTGTGGAGAAGGTGGTGGTGGGCGGACTTGAATGTAGAGACGGTGAGTCCTCAACGGCAGGCATTGGGGGTCTGGAATGAATTCTGCAGGTGGGGTTGCCTGTGGATGTGCAGCAATTGATTCAAAAAAATCCCTGACACATACACTCTTGCTCCTTTCATATTGTGTGGTGTTGAAGGAAAGGCCCTTGATGCTTGCTGTATTGGCGCCCAAAGCAAGTTGGTTCTGCTCCAGAGACTGAAGGATGGATGTCATGGTGAATTCCTTAGGCAAAGCATCAGGAGCCCCCGTGGGACCTTCACTGGTAGCAAGAACAGTCGGAACAGTAGTAGCTGCAACAGGTAACTGAAGTTCCTCCACTGGATATTCAAGCCCCTAGAAAGATCTTCCATTGGAGCTTTGGAATCCTCGTCACTCTCATCCTCATCCACGACAGCGTCTTCAGGAGCAACCGGCGCCACAGAAGGGTCAACCGGATTCGGCATCAAAGGAGCAGCCGGCGCCACTAAAGGAGCAGCGGTGGATCCGGCATCGAAGGAGCAGCCGGCGCCATCAATGGAGCAACCGGCGCGGAAGAAGGAGAAGGACGAACTAATGGCGCCAAAGTCTCATTTCTACGTCGTATCTCCTCTCGTAGGCTCCTGCCAAATACATGATAGTAGTAGTAGTAGGTAGTTAAAAGATTGGTGATGTATTCAAGTAGATTCTAAAATTGTGAGCATTTAGGATTAAATTGATATCCGGATGGCACCTCCTCTATCTATCTATCTATCTTTATCAGTTGTATGTGCCTTGAGTTGAATCGTATAAAAGCTTGTCTCTGGCTGGCTGACAAGAGTGATCTGTATAGCCTGTCAATTGTACTACGTCAGTGGTACTTCACTCTGTCCCTAACCACGTGACTTCCAGAGTCCCCGTGTCTTTGTGGTAGTATCATACTATTACTAGTCGAAGATACCTATCCCGCAGATCTCATTTTCTTCTCATCAACACCATCGCGCCACATGCGCCTCATGGCCAACATAATTAACCTTGCCCCGCTCATTAGCTTGGTGAGCAAATCAGCAATATTCATCTTGCCTGGCTCTTTTGCAATCCAGATACTCCCTCCTGCTATACATTCCTTTGCCTTATGATAAACAATACTGTTGTGCTTCTTATTGCAAGGACTTTCTGGTTGTGTAGTGTTCTTCACCACAGATTCATTGTCACAGTAGATATTGGTAGGACCTTCTATAGGCATTCCCATCATTTGAAGTTTGTATTTTAGCCCCTCGAACATTTTGATTGCTATTCTAAGTGCAACAAATTCTGAACCAAATGTAGATGTTTCAACCATTGTCTGTCTCGTAGAGAACCACAAAATAGGTGCCTTGTTAACAAAGATGATAATTCCTGTGTGTGATCTTCCAGTAGCCTTACACCCGGCATGGTCCCCGTCCACAAAACATGAAGTGATGACTGGTATGCCCCTTGGCTCAGGCATATCTCGACGCATAAGTTCCTTTGCTTCTACGTAAAATTCAGTCCAATCACATGCTTGGAATATATACTCATCTACTTTGGGGATTGACGCATCAAACGCCAACTTGGATTTGCTATAATTCTTTAAGTAACAATAATAATACGTATTTAAGTAACTTTAACCACCGAAGGTGAATCTAAACTACTCAGTCTGTATCCAGACTTTAACGTCGCCTCAATCAAAGAGAGTTTAAGCCCCAAGTTGTAGAATGACAAATTTGTCAAACGAATCCTGAAAGCAAGCGGATGCAAACAAATGAAACAATTGATTGAGATGTCCCTCGCAGGCTTGTGCAAGATACCGAGACATAAGTGACAAAGGCATAATAATATCCAGTCCGCCAAGTTCACATATCCATTTGAGTATTCCAATCAAACCTTGATAGTATTTCTGTTTTTCTGCATCCAACTCAGGGGACACGTCTATTTCAGGCCTATATTTGGCACTAAGAGGAGATTTTGCTGTCTTTGGTAGTACCTTGAACACATATTTCCCTGTAGATAGTTCCTCCTTGACTGACTTGATAGCCTTTGAAGTGTACTTAGAAGAAGCCATGGATCAATACGGTGTCCCATGTATATAGGTCTTTCCAATATCAGCCCCAAGCTAGAAAGAAGGTTCCTCAATGGTTCCATCCTTCAGTTTGAACTGCCTTTCGATTGCGTCCATCTGAAACTTGGGGTCCATGACACATACAAGGATATCATACACGTATGCCGCACAATACTTGTAGTACGCCGTACCATCCTTCTTAAATGCAGACCTTAAGTGTACATCTGGGTTGGCTTTGCACGATACATATCCAAGTTCCCTTCAGTGGCTTGCCAAGTGGGACTGGAATGATGTGCCCGCAACTGGGAGCCCATACAAAGCCCTCACAATCTTGCAAGGCCTTCTACATAACTCCTCAGAAAACCCTTGTTCCATGGTAGCAATGGTGTAGTACTTCTCCTTGATGGGTGCGGTTGAGTATGCATTCTGTATGTTGGCGCTGAGAAGGTTGGCGCTGTTTAGTGCTGCCACCAGAAAGAACAATAAAACTGAATCCCTGCTGGGTACACTTGAGTAGGTGCACTCTTTGGAGATTTCCGGGACCTTATGTCGATCCCCAACAAGCCCTTTGGTTGTTGACTTGGTCCTAGTTTGTCTGGATTTTGTTGTATAGGTGGCTTGCTCAATTGTCAAAGCCTCCTCAACCTTTTCAAGATCAATGATCTCATCTAGTAGACAATACATGCACCCTTCATCATCCACAGAGGAATAGAAACTTTTGGCAAGCATAATTACAGTGTAGATTTCAATAGAACCATCTGGCATAGAGACCTCGTAAGACCTATTATCTAGGAGTGGATTGTTATTTCTTTCACCAACAAACACCCCATTGACATCCCTGCACCGGTTCTTGACTAATCTCTGGATGCGTTGGTCCCCTATCTGGAGTAATACTTCACTTCCAAAATATTCATCAAGATCTTTGTTGGTTAAGTCATCAACATCCAGGGATGAAGCCTCGGGCTCAGCCATGAGTACTTCATCCTCTCCCTTGTATTTGCCATCAAATAGGCCCAAGGGTGGTTTGCCACGTTTGTTCTCCAGATAGGTATTGGAAGGTTTAACCTCATCTCCAATCTTTGCATTCATTGCTTTGTTGTGCTCCTCCAACTGAGACAGGATGTCCAGGTGTCTCCACTCATCTTCTGATATAGCCCGGGTGCTCTTTGTTATGTGAACTTTTCTAGTCTTAACCAATACAAAATGGCAGTCACCACCACCAAAAGTGTCACCACAGGGGCCCAGCCATCGACTGAGTCGTTTTCCCACTCATATCTTACCACTAGATGAAATTATACCAGTCGTGGATCATGTGGAGGGTTATGTTGGGCGTATACCCATGTACCAGCTCAAAACTTGTTCTCCCCATTGCAGAAGGGTCACTTGAGGCCATAAGGCTCATACAACCAGCCGCTTGCATGCTACAGAAGGCCCAACACCTCCTGGGACTGCCCTTCTTAGAAGTCATCCACCATGTCACACCAAATGGCCTTTCTTAGGTCCCTGGTGCTTTGTTCTGCAGTATTCTGCCACCAACAGTGGGGCTGAATGTATGTTTGTTGGATCTGATACGCGAACCAGATCTTATCCCAGCCAGTATTGTTATTCTCATGGTTACCTTGGGCCTTTGCCCCATCAGTAACAAGATGATTGGGGATTCCCACTTCATTCACAAAGCAAGATAAGCCATCAGAACACCGTACTTTGCCTCTGACAGGATAGAAAGCCACATGGCCTTTGCCCTTTGTGAAGACTTGAGCTGCCGTATCGTTCCGAATGATACTTGGTACCTTGAACTTCTTCATAGTGTCAGCATACCATTGGCCTTTCAGCATCCTTCTGTTCCTCCACTTCTGTGTTTTCAACCTTCTAGTGATAGGCTGAGATAAATTGCGGATTCCATCTTGTGAGGTCACTTTAATCATAGCCTTTGCATGCTTCAAACTGATATTCCACATCTTGGCAATAGCCTCTGAATCAAACCTATCAACCTTCTCTGGGATCCTTATTGGAGGTCTCTATTGTCCCAGACAGATGTGTGATCTCTTGCCCAAAGACAGTTCTTTGTCAAGGACATCTTACCGTCTTCTTAGTAGCTTCCTCTCTTTGGTCCTAGCCTTGGCTTCCTTTTGGATAGCAAGCTCAGCATCAGATAATGGAGATAATGAAGGTTTGGTGGAAGCATCAGAAATCTGTAAAGGAAGATTTTCTTGGTCCCCGGTATTTCCAGCAAAAGCTGAAATCAATTGTGTGGAGACGTCCATTGAATTACATCCTAGGTGTTGAAAGGGAACTCAGGCGGTACATACTGATGCAAGGCGGAGGAGCCAATGCGTGTCACAGCCAACTCCAATCAGACCGGGGTGAATCGTGTATAAATAGGTAATCGGGGTCCCGCAAGCTGGCCTGCACCCTGAGAGAGCGGCAACAACCCACAGGAATGAAGCATTTGTGGCATCTTCTTCCTCAACAAAATGGGAAGCATAGGGATTCCACGTATGTGTGTTGGTATCCAAGGTGTGCTGCTCGCAATTGGCCAATTCGTTCTTGGTGGGCTTGCGCAAGTCAAAATAGGAGATAACTCCATCCACCTGGAGGGGAATGAATAACTCTGTATCATCTGACTGTAGGATGATACCATGCATTGAGGAAGAGTTGTAGCGCCAAGGGATATCTTCAATCTTGTTGAAGTTGCAGTCCCAGACTTGATTAGGGCAAATTAGACTGTGCTGGAGCTTGTTTCTGAAGTAGAGGGCTTGTCCAAATACCAAGATGTATGTGACTCCATCCGTTGGATCAGTTCACGCTGTAGCACAATGGGCAATAGGGACATTATTAAGGGGTGAGTAAGCATCAGAGAATGAGGCAACATCCACATAGGTCAAGACAGAATCCAACGGATCAAGTAATACCATATTGGATCCATCAGCCATTGTGCCGGCATGGCTATCCATCTCACAGCGGCCGCCAACGGACAATGTTGGTGCGCCCAAGTTTTCAATGTGAACAACCGGCTGGCCTACCCGGGATTCAATCGTCAGCCCCCGGCCGGCAAATCAATCCTTTTGTTGTTTGATCTTTGCCTTCTTATGGGTATGACTCCCAAATTGGTTGCCAGCCGGCCTCCTTTTGGAGTCACCAGCCTGAGAGGTGATTGAAGAGACATTGGCATTGCCAGATTGCTTGCTGACAGGGAGGAAGAACTGGACGCGAGCCTTCTGAGCTGCAGACATAGTAATCCAAATTTCCCCGGGATAGAATTTTCCCTCAAGAGAACCGGTATAGGTTGGTGTGTTCAAAGTTTTCTGCTTCTTGTTGCCATTGTTGCCATTGCTGTTGCCAGTAGAGGGGTTGCCATTGTTGTTGCGTTTGTTTCCCTGTTTGCCTCTAAATGCAGAAACATTCCTCCGGCCACCCTTACGACTAGCCTGGATCTTTTTTACTCCATGTGTCTGGGTGAAATGGGTCACAACCTTGTCAAAATTGTTATACATGGCCCCTCTCTCATTCAGGACGAACTGGACTGCAATATCCAGTGTCGGATCTGAAAGTGAGTGACAGACATTGGTGACAAATTGGTCCTCAGGCAAGAAAGAATTGTGCCTTAGCAAGAACTCCTTAGCATTGTACCACCTCCTTTTATGCTTGTTGAAGCTGTAGTGTTTGGTGTCACTGGAGTAGGTGGAGCTTTGCAGAAAAACCCTCTTTTCCTCCATGAGGAGCCAAACATTTGTTGATTCATAAGCTTGAGAGTACAAGGCGAAATAGGCCTTCCTTCCATCATCCCGGACTCCCCCTCCTTTCAAGCTGAGGCCTTGGATATAGGACCATAGAGGGCCCGCCCCCACCAATTTGAATAGAATCCTCCAAAGCATATTGTTGTTGTTGGTCCAGTGGGATCCAGATTGAATCGTCCAACAGATAGAGTATTCAGTCCAGTTGGCGTATACATCAGATTAGCCGAGTCCAACAGTTCCATTTCGTTCAGTATCAGTTACTGCAGATTCCTTTCGGATCATGTAGAGTAGGGGGTCTTAGTAACCCCTCTCTTATGCTGGAGATACTTGCAGAAACGTTCATTGAATTCCTTGAATTTGGACATGGTAGTGAGTGGCTCGGGGAGTGTCAAGCCCCCAGCAGCCGTATTGCTATCATCTTCCTTCATGAACTTGAGTTTCTCCCTGGTCTTTTCCTTGGTGTGCAAGCCAGCCATCCAGTCGAGCGGAGTGGCCGTGGCACCTATGAGTGGCTGAAACTCAATCCAAGCCACAAAGAGCTTGAGCCGGTCTGCAAAAACCCTACCAACATAAACCTTACTTGGATCCGGACAAAAGTTGTGCTTGTTTTTGTTGAGTCCATTTACCAGCAACTTGATCAAATACTGCTCCAAGTCCCTGAGAGTCTTGGTATCAGAGTATCCATTTCAGAACATTTCATCAGCAGTGGCTTGATTTAACCCAAGTGATTGCAGGATCTCCCTGAAAACCACCTCTGTAGCTGTCGGGGCCCTTCCCCCTGCATATCTGGGGATCCCTCCAGTGTCTGTAGCTCAAGTGATGACCTTCTGGACCTCAGATGCAATCGTTGGGGTTCTGTTTGTCTCCATCATGGTCCGGATGGATTCCATTTGCGCTGGGGTGAAGCCTAGGTCAGTTGGAGGTTTGTTACCGTCGCCTCCGGCTGTTGCTGCCCGGCCTACTGGTCGTCCTTCTCCCCTTGTTCTAGTTGCTGGCCTTGCCATGGTGGATAGTGTGCTTTGGAAGTTTTTGCTTGTTTGCTTTTGGAAGAAATAATGAATGAATTCTACCCAGAAGTGAGTATTTCTGGAGTATCTTTGATCTACGCGCTTTTGCTAGTAGTGAGTGATTTCCAAGAAAACTTGTGAACATTCCAAGCTTCCAAAATGGAGCCCGCCAGTTTTACCATACTTAAGCGGAGGACTGTTCGGGTTTGGAGCCATTGAATTTCAGCATATGGGATTCAGGTTCATGGCCATTGGGTGAAAAAGCGATCTGTTGAATTCATTTACCTAGAGATAAATTAATTCCTTGCTGTTGAATTTATTCGTGCAGGAATCAAGTAGCCGTTGGGTTGTTTTCACTTTATTCAGCTATGACACTCGTACCGTTAAGCTGTTTTCCCTTTATTCTACAGCTGAGTCTTACAGGTGTGTATATTTTGGGGCCGTTGAAACTGCTCTAGATAAGATCAACGTTTGCCTCCTGACTAGGTTTGGTACAGCCACGACTGTACACGTCTTTACGCTGTCCCACCATATTTTCTGTTTACAGCAGGCGATTAGCCAGTTGGAGCTGTATGGTTCATACGTAGCTACTACTATGAGCTATTCAGATTGTAGCTTGCTGGTTCTATGCACACTTACGTATGTTACCAGTTGTACCACGTTGTTTGAGGCACCACATGGAACCTCATCCATTTTGAATTGGAACGCGTTTACCTTTGAATGTAAAGACTGCAGCTGCTGCTTTTGTCCTGTCAATACAAATGGATTGATGGCTTTTGATTCTGCTGCATGGTATGCCATTCAGGTGAAGCAATAGGTATTAGCTCATGCTCGGCTGCACCAGTGTCATCACGCATCTGAGTGCCTGAGTATTCTCATAACATGGAGGGTATTTAATGTCCAACCTGGGGTCAAGACGTTGGTTAGCCGGTGATCAGTTGGTAACAAAGCCAAGATGATTGTGGCGTACCCCTGTGGGTCTAATAAACTCTTATTTCTATGTCGCATGGATTGCACCTCTATTGATCTCTCTTTATCAGTTGCTTGTGCGTTGAGTTGAATCGTATAAACGTTTATCTCTGGCTGGCTGACAAGGGTGATCTGTATAGCCTGTCAGTTGTACGTCAGTCTATCCCTAACCGCGCGATTTCTAGAAAAGAAGCCAATGTAATTGAAGGAGCAACCGGGGCAGAAAGAGGAAGGTGCCGGCGTGCGCGCTTCTTCTTCCTTTTGCCAGCGGTGGTAGTTGGAGAACCAGAAGGAGGGGGAGGGGAGTTCTTCTTCTTGTTATTGGGGTTCTTGCCCAATGAAGAATTCCTGGATGCTACAGACCGACGTTGGGTTGCGGTTGTTGCTGTTGCTGTTGCTGTTGCTGTTGCGTTGGCTGGTAGATGACCAAGTCTGAGACCAAAGATCTTGAGCTAGAGCAACAGACCGAGTCCGAGTCCGAGGAGCTGGAGCAGTCTTCTTGCTCTTCCGTGGTGGAATAGTTCGAACCATGGTTGCTGGAAGGGGCTTTCCCATGGTCAAAAGCAAAAAAGAAGAAGAGTCGTGAGATTGGAAGAAACAAATGATGACAACATGCCAACAGCAATACTTTAGTATTATTTTCCACATACAGCACCTGGTACTGCGTATCGAGCCCCCCCCCCCCCCACCCCACCCCGGAGGCGCTGACAGCAGCAACAAACACAACCCAATGGTCCCAAACAAAGATCTCCTCCCTTGCTCATCCTCCGAAGCCACGAGGATTACCAAATTAATCCTCACCCATTCCTCCTTGCACTTGTCCTCCTCCTCCTCATAGTAGTACTACCGTAGGAGGAGGAGTTTCCTTTAGGGTGCTTCCTTTTTCCTCGGGCCGGGGGCCCTCAAAAAGTGGAGGGAGCACCCTAAAGAAAACTCCTCCTCCTCCGATACTACTTAGAGTTGTATTTTTTGGTTGCGATGTGTCCTCCCCTATGTAATAAAAAAATACCTCGGCGTGCGCCTCGGTATTTTTTATCACATAGGGGGACACGTGCCAACCAAAAACGGAGGAGGGGTTATTGTTGAAATCAGTAGTTTTATTACTACGAAACCTTAAAGAGCGCAATCAACCCTATTGGTTAGATACAAATAATTAAACTATGAGTAGATTGGTGACGACTAGTCTCAGGATGATGGCAGGAGCCTTCAGGTGTCCCTGTGTGCCAACTGGGTGGCTGCGAGCAACATGTAGTGTGGATGGCTGATATTGATCCAATATCGATATAGTGATAGGATTCCTCATTCCCACCTCATGACTTGTCACCCGGCTTTCATTCCTGTGTCCACGGGTAGGGTATGTATATATGGTAGGGTGTGACCGCCCTATTTATACTCTGGCCTGCTCGCACCCGCGCACCACCAACACACTCCTGCTACTCACCAATGACTGTCTGTCATGGGTGAATAGAAATTATGATGTGGCCCCCTTGAGGGCCTCATAGTGGTGCTTATATTGCAGGTATTCTGCATCAGTCACCCCCATGATAATGTTTCGAAACTTGCGGAATAGTGATCCCTGCAATGGCTTGGTAAAGTAATCGGCAAGCATGTCGCCGGTTGGACAGTATTTGACAGTGATCTCCCCTTTCTTCACGTGGTCAGTAATGAGGAAATACCAGATGTTGATGTGTCTGGTCCGTTTGGTGCTGGATGATTTACCATTCATCTCCAGCTTCATTGCACTTGTGTTATCTTGGTTAAGTATATTCTTCCCGCCCAGTCTGTGGCCGGTGCCGGTACCATGTTTGGTGTGTGCGGCGTACCCCTGCCACTCAAGATAATAGTGACACCACATGTTCTATGATAGTGCATCATCCACTCCCACCAACTTGGCTTTGGTTGAGCTCTTGGTGTTGAGCTTTTGCTTGGTAGACAGTGCGAGGATCGCACCTTGTCCAAAAGTGAGAACCGCGCCGGTGTGGCTCTTCATATCTGAGTGAACGGCAAAGGAGGCATCGATGTACCAGTATGCATTCCCAGTGGTGTCCCATCCTAGCACCAGGGGGAGAAAGATAGTGTCTCGGATATATCCAAGAACTCCTCTTAGCTTCTTCCAGTCATCTGAGTCAGGGCTAGAGACGCGGGTGCATAGAAATGCAATTGATGTTTGTATATCTGGCCTGGCTCTCTTGCTTGCAAACAGGAGCTGGGCCACGTGCTTGTGGAAGGTGTCTGCATCCACAAGTTTGAGCTTGTCTCCCTCAGCATTCATCTTGAACAGATGATTGGATGCTGGGGTTGGAATTGTGTGGCCTTCAGTGAGATCTTCGGGAAGCTCACTTAGAATCCCCTCAAGGTAATCAAACATGCTGAACTTCACCTTCCCTGGCTTGCTGTAGTCAATAGTCATTCCGACGTAGTCATGAACTTGTCCTCTGGTGATGGTCAGTGGAGTTTCCTTCCCAAACACCTTGTCAAGGTCATCCAACACTGCTGTTACAACGTTTGGATCCTTGTGTGAGATTTTGAGATCATCCACGTGCCACACGATGGTACACTGTGATCTGTTGATCAGCTTGTTTGCTGTGCAGGTATCATATGGATTGAGCTCAAAGCCCCATATGGTTAGTTGTCCGGAGAGCCGCTCCCAGAACAATAGGGCTGCTTGGAGAGTGCCATAGATTGCCTTATCGGCTTGTGTGTAGAGAATCTGTCCCCGGCAACCTTGCATGATGTACTTGTTGTAAAGAGCGGGGTCAATCTGCCAAAGCAGCTCAGCCATGGGCCCATTGAAGCAAATGTGTACCACTTCCCCCTTGGGCATAGGAGTTTGTAGGAAGGCGCCTGGAATGTCAGCAGTGGCAACATCGCACCCCTCAATTGCATCGATGAGGCAAGTGAGCATAAGCCCATGAAGGGAAACAGTAGGTGAGTAAGTGTCTTCCCTGGAGATGAAATCCTGCTGGGACCTCCCATTGGCACAGCCTCGGGCCTTGATCTTTCCACATCGCTTTTGTTTTAGGAACATGAGATATGGGAGAGCCTTCTTAACCTCGTCTCAAGTCATGTCCCTGATGTGCACGGGATGAACGACTTTCCTGTTGTGTAGTTGTTCAAGCTCAGCCATGACTGCCTCCACACCAGCCTCACCAAATAGCTTTAGTCCGGCTTTAACGCTGTATTGTTTGGTGACTAGTGATGCATCAATATTGTTGTACGAGGCTATAGTGTGAGATATAAACATGTACTTATCTTGGTCGGCCTCCACTCGTGCAACGGCCTTGCTGAAACCTCCTTGGAATATGTCTGAGTGCACAGATATGTTGTTCTGATGATGGATGTTGGGCTGGTAACCGTCGGCTGTTCCAAATTTGTTATGTCCACGCATAACGCGTGGCCTCAGAGTCATGCGTGATGGTCCTTCCACGCCATTGTTGACTGGATTGTTTAAAATGGAGCCATCATTGTTCTCGCTGTAGGTAGGAACGGCGTTGTGTGTGGAGCTATTAGTGTCGTGTGTGGAGCTGTTGGTGCTCTTGTTGTCATTCTTGGGGGTGGAATCGTCCTCCCCGGCGTGGCCGTCTGCCGCCCCCATGGGCTGGCCTGCGCTGCATTGGCTTGCAACGCTTGCCCTGTCTGCATTGGTTTCATGTTCAGAGTCAGAGTCAATTGTGTCTTCCGCGCCGGGCGGCTCAACGGATGTGTTTTGCCCGCCGTACTCATTATTCACATCACTTGGGTCAGTTCCTCCATCCAAATCGCTTACGGTGTGCGCAACTGGATCATCGATTCCATCATTTTCTTCCAGTGGGGGATCACCATGGTGGCTTTCACCACCAGCGTCATTGTCGTGTTGAGCCTGTTCCACGTGGAGGTCATGGAGCTTGTTGGGATCCATCGCCTCAGGGTCATCTCCATCCTTGACCGACACAGTCTCACTTGGTACAAACGAGCAGTCAGAGGCCTCATCATCGGACCCAATTGATTCATCGTCCAGATCCAGAATAGTAGTGTGGCCCTCCAGATCGCCAAACATGAGCCTGATGGGGGCATTTTGTTTGGCGGCAATGGCCTCCACTTGTGCAATGACTGTGTTTGTCATGTGAGCGGCGGTGGCGGTTCGGCGCCGGATCTGGCGGCCGGTTTGTAAGTCAAAGAGATACATGGCGCCACTTTGGTTGCAAGTTGGTTGGAGGTATATTGCGTCCTGAGCCCTTGGGTTCAGTGTGTTGTCGCTTGCATCATCATGTGCCAGAACATGGTCCCCAAATTGGAACTTACAGTGTTTTGTTGCGTCAAGGCGTACGCCTGTCATCAGCTGTCAAGGGGACAGGGTGTTGGACACACCCACATGGTTGCACCAGTTATTAAGCCAAAAGATGCCGGCCGACACCATGTCTATGGTGACACGGCGAGGCAACCATTTGAATGGGATGGACGCAAACATGCAGCAAATCCGCTCCTTGTATGTCCTGTTGTCTTGCTCCACGTAGGGCTCATGTTGGTTTCTCCCCACTCCTTCAAAGTGAACCGGGGCTTCTCGGGACAGCAAAGCTTCCTCAAGACAGTTGAACTTGTTATCTCCAGAAACCACTGTAATGACTAGCCTGCGTGTGGCATACAAGCCAATGATGGCTGCGAGGGTTCTTAGAATGGTGGACTGGGATGAGTCCTCAATGGCATTTACTGTCCGGAAGTACAGGTGCCAGGACACACTCCTGAAGAACTTGATGCCATTGACGGTAAAGATGTCAATACTGAGAGTTACAGACTTGTAACGAGTCAGAATTTCAGCCGGGATAGGGTCCACATCCTCTCTAACGTGCAGGGGTTGCTGCCGCACAGCCTTGCCCTTTATCACGTTGGTGTTGGGACCAAAAATGTCCTCAGCCACTTTGATGTCCTGTCGTGTGACAGGACAGTTGAGTAACAAATTATTGTCAACAATGTGGAGATACTCTTTTACACTCGAGAACCCCAGGGCATCCTGCAGCTTACGGGCCTTTGTTGCCCGTCGGACATCTAGATCAGAGTATAGTTTCTTTTGTCCCTTCACTGATGTGATGGCAAGAATTGTTCCATCTGTCTCTCTGAGATCATAGTAGTACAGACCGTTGAGCGACCGATCAAATCGCTGGGTGGACCCATCGGGCTTGTGTACAAAGAAGGACTGGGTGATGCTGGTGTCTAGGGTGATCATGTATTGGTCTGATACTGAGCTGAGCGACAGGATGCTGGCCATTCCTCCCTCCTGGTACCAGACTGTTCCAAACCCGGGAAGTTCCCCGATGAAGTCCACCACAACCATGCCTGCATTGCAGTGGATTTGGACCTTTCTCCCTTCTGGATGTGGCCGGATATCTTTCAACAGTGCAGGGTTACTCACACAATTGCAGGTAGCCTGACTATCGAGTAGGATCCAGTAGGGATTGATGGTTCCATTAGATTGTGATAGTATGCCCTCTACATCGTCGCTAATGCTGTGGTCCGCGACTGAGTCAGCATGTGCCCCCACACTCCTGGACTTTTCCGGGGTTCGTGGGGACGCGACTGGGTTACTTAGCTGTATGAAACACAGTTCATCATCAAAGGCGCCGTCTTCGACGCCGGCCATGAGGATCTTGTGAGCTTTGGTCACCTTGGACCCACCGGTTGTAGGAGTGGTGGTGACCCCGTTTGTTGTAAGGGCGGTTTCATTAGTAGTGTCCCCTCCTTTGTTGTTGTTGTTGTTGTTGGGCTCCCCGGTTGCACGCCGCGAACCGGACGCACCATTGCTGTTGTTGGCTTGTTGTCCTAGTGTTGCCCGGAATGTTGACTTGTATTGGTTCATCAATTTGAGGGCCTTTGGTTGTGAGGTTGGGTAGACATCTGACCCAAGGCTGTAGCTGTCCTTGAGGACCCCAGACAGGTTCCGATGTGTCTTGGTGTTGCATCCATTCACAATCACCACAGAGAGTAACATATCCTCCATCAGGGTTTCTATCTTGGCCTTGTTGATCTCATCCATCTCCATGTAGTCGTCGTAGGACCTGCCGGGGAATCCTTTCTTCAGTGCCAACTTGATCATGGCCTTGGACCGGATTGTGATTCCAGCTGATGTCATCACATTAAATTGTGCTTTGACCTCTTCAGCATATGTTGCGGCACTCTTGTTGGAGTCTTGCTTACAGGAAAAGAACTTGTAAACCTTGTTCGCGGCATCCACCATTGGATGTACCTTGGTCGCGCTGTCGCGATAACAATACTCACACAACAGCTTGAGCATTCCAAGATTATCTTGTTCATCCTCCACTTTTGTCCACAGCTCGTGGGTCTTCAGGTGTTGCTTCACCTCGGGGCTGAGTTGTCCTTCTGCGGTTGAGAACAGGCTCTTCAAGTCTTCAACATATTGATCAAATTTCTTTGTTGCCTGTTCCCCCTTCTTGATCCAAAGTTGCTCAAGGAGGCGCTTCTTGTCAGGGTCAACAACCTCTTCCCCTCGTGATCCCAAGACTGTATGGTCCGCTGGCCCTGGCATGGTGGGTAGAAACTCGTTCTCGGTCAGCGGCTCCATATTGATGAGGGTTGTCTTCACTTTGGAGTTCTTTTTTCCACCAACTATCTTGAGTCCTTCATATAGCTTGTCATACTGTGTCGATTTTGATCCATCGACAACAACTCCTTTGAGCTCATCTTGGTCTAGACCAGTGAACTTATGTTCACCACTTACGGGGTGGCCATTGCCTCCCCCGGTATTGGTGTTGTTGTTACCCCGGCAATTTCTGTCCGGGGTCGGTTTCCCCCTTGCTGTTGCTGGCTACCGTTTCCACCGGGGGGGGGGGGATGTTAGAATTTTTGGTTGAGGACAGTTGGTCCATGGTTTTGCTGGAGGATTGTGTCAACTTCAACAGCGGCAGTTGTGCCTGGAGGATATGGTATCTACTCAACGCGCGTTGGTTTGAAGCACTATGGTGGCTTCGAGTTTAATCAGGAAATCACTGGGTCAACCCCGGTAGTTTAATTATTTGTATGTTGAAATCAGTAGATTTATTTCTACAAAACCTTAAAGAGCGCAATCAACCCTATTGGCTAGATACAAATAATTAAACTATGAGTAGATTGGTGACGACTAGTCTCAGGATGATGGCAGGAGCCTTCAGGTGTCCCTGTGTGCCAACTGGGTGGCTGCGAGCAACATGTAGTGTGGATGGCTGATATTGATCCAATATCGATATAGTGATAGGATTCCTCATTCCCACCTCATGACTTGTCACCCGGCTTTCATTCCTGTGTCCACGGGTAGGGTATGTATATATGGTAGGGTGTGACCGCCCTATTTATACTCTGGCCTGCTCGCACCCGCGCACCACCAACAGTTATTACTTACCGGTACAGCATATTCTAGACGTACGGTGGGCTCTGATGGGCGTAGATCTAGAAAAGCGCCGGTAACACACGTACAGACGTACGAACATTCGGGAATACACACGAATGAGATAACACACACGTATGACTAACAGGCAAATAAGCGAGCCGACTCGCTGAATCGCTAACAGTAATAGAGCACCGATAGAGGTTCGATCT
Source organism: Pseudo-nitzschia multiseries (assembly GCA_037355745.1). NCBI lineage: Eukaryota > Bacillariophyta > Bacillariophyceae > Bacillariales > Bacillariaceae > Pseudo-nitzschia > Pseudo-nitzschia multiseries. The sequence goes on along the minus strand of CM074787.1, from coordinate 8,096,151 downwards.
CAGAGATCATATTACACGTAATTGCTCACAAATCTAAATACTAATACTTGAAATCACTGAATACTGCTAGTAAGAATATCTAGCAGACTACACGTGTAAACGCGTAGTGACGAGAGGAAAAATAGAGTTTATCAGACCCAAATGGACTCAAAGAGTCTGGGTAAAGAAAATGAAAGCTGATTGCCGACTGATCACCGGTTAATCGCCATCTGAAGCCAAGAGGCTGGACGTTAAAGACCCTCTCCAACAGAAGAGACTCAGGCGCTTAGAAGATTAACAACACTAGCGCAGCAGAGCACACCAGGCTAATACCCGTGGCTTCTACTGAGGTTTGTAGGGGAGAGAAATGAACACCAAAAGCTTGTTACCCACCAAAATAGACACTTGCAAGAGGTCCCCAACGATGGGAACAGCAAAAGATGTGTCGAAAATACAACGGCAAAATAACGTCCGGAATAATGCGATGTACGTGTGTTCGGTACTGCGAATCGTATAACGGCTACAAAAGAACCGTTAATAAAGAGAGGCATGCGACCTCGAAAATGTGACCTCGGAAACAAAGCAAATGGGAATCAAATTCAATTCCTACAGAAAAGAGCCCAAGTATACTCACTCGTATACAAATGATATGATAACAAAACCAGCCGAGGTAATATACATACCCAGTATTGGATAAACACATACACAAAAAATAGAAATGACGAAAAATGCTGGACCAAATATTTAATAAGAGACGAACGAATATTCGATACCGTTTCGGAAAAAGGGAAACAACTGTTGAGCTTAAGTATAGAGGAACTGAAAAATTGGGGTTCCGATAGGAATCAATCCTCATACCGTGGATATGAACCTGTTTACTAGCAAAAGCACGTGGAAAGAAAAACACTCCACAAGTTGCTTCAGAACTCAGAAAATCACAATCACAGCTTCCTCATGAAAGCAAAAGCTAACAAACCCCTTATTACAAGCCTAATTCCTACAGCATACTCCGAAACAACACACCATGGCGCCACCAACCAGAGCTCAACTAGCTGCAACCGCGGCAGCAGCAGTAGCAGAAGCAGAAGCAGCGGACGCGGCCGCAACAGAGGCGGCGGGCAACTTGATAGGCTTACTACCTCCATCGGTAACAACAAGATTGGACCCAGAACAGCTTGAGCAACTCACGGTGACCCTGGTCGCAAGACTATCAAGCAGGGACATATCCCTATCAACGACAGCAAGAGAAGCCAAAGAAAGGGCAGAGGCCAATGATGGCATCCCCGGCTACGAAGGAGAAAGGTCGCTGACCTCAGCCGAGGTTTGTTTCAGGAAAATCCTCGAATCCTTTGGGGTCAACAGGCCTACGGCAAACGAAATATTCAGGCATGGATATTCTAACATGAAGGCCATTGCAGACCTCGATTCAGAAGGGATCAAGTCCACTCTAGGGTCGCTAACCAAGGCAAAACACCATCTATGCCCGGATCCACAGGAAGTCTTTATTGGAAGGGCATTTGGCGATCGACTGAAGCTGTTTGTGGCTTGGATCAAATTCCAGCCTATGATAGGCGCAACGGCCACCGAAGTGGACTGGATCAAGGACCCAACGGCCGAGATGGATACACGGGAACGTTTGAGATCTACAAAGGAGGACGATGAAAATACGGCCGTTAAGGATCTAACACTACCCGACAAACTGACTACAATGTCAAAGTTCAGGGAATTTGATGAGAACTTACGTGAATATCTACGGCATAAGAGGGGTGTCACCAAGACATCCCTACTTTACACGATAAGACAACAATCTGCAGTCGGAGAAACCGACAGGTGTGGAACGGTCGGATCGGGCCCAGATGACACTTACCCTGACTGGACTGAGTATGCAATAAGATGCACGATTCACGCCAACTCTCATTGGTCTAAAGACAACAATACTCTCTGGGGGATATTGTTTAAGCTGGTGGGATCCGGACCCGGTTGGTCCTATATACAAAGCTTTGGGACCAAACACGGGGTAGGGGGTGACGGCCGAAAGGCATACTTTGCCCTCTACTCTCAAGCCTATGAGGCAACCAACGTAAAACTAATTGTCGAAGCAAAAAGGCAGTTTATCCGGGAATCGGTGTACACGGGGGATTCCAAACACTACAATTTTGACAGGCACAAAAGGCTATGGCATGATGCAAAACAAACCTTGATAAGATACGGCGCATTCCCACCTGAGGACCAGTTTGTGTACGACTTCGTACGATCCCTACAGGATGTACGACTCGAACAATCCATCCCAAATGTAATAACAGAAGAATCGGACTATTACGCAAATTTTGAGAAGGCTTCGGCGTATCTTACTCGAATGCTCGGAGTAAAGAAACTCCAGAATCAACCACAAAAGAGGGGTAGGAATGTGTCAGCCTTCACTAACAATAAAAAGAGGAAAGGTGACAACAAACGCGGCAACTTCTCTTCCAACAAGCCACAAGGCAACAACAACAACAACAATAGTGGTGGCTCAAAGGCACAACCAGGGACCTATAAAGGGCCCGTTGAATGCAAGTTATATCCACGAGAAATATGGTTGAGCATGTCCCAAGAGCAGCAACAAAAAGTCCGAGCGCTAAAACAAGCAAGGAATGCAAGCAATAGCGGGGGCAACCAACAATCAAAAGTGGCAGCAGCCACAGCTGCAAACCCTCCCAATAACCACAGTTCAGCTGGGAACCAGTTTGGCTGTCACAGCCACATTGGAAACGGGAATGGGAATTGATTCGCCGGCCGGGGCCTTAAGATAGAACCTCGGGTAGGCCGGCCGATAGTCCATCTCAAAGAGATGACCCAGTCATCCAGTGTTAAGCCAGGACGTTGCGAGCTGGATAGCCATGCAGACACAACTGCAGCTGGATCTAACATGGTATTACTCGATTCACTGGATTCTATCATGACATTTGCTGATGTTGCTCCATTTTCAGACGTGTACTCACCAATGAAAGATGTTCCTATTGCCCGTTGTGCTACTGCTTGGACAGACCCAACGGACGGTATCACATACATATTGGTATTCGGACAGGCCCTCTATTTCGGAGAATCATTGCAGCACAGTCTGATATGCCCGAACCAAATCAGAGAATGCAATTTGAATGTGGTTGAAGACATACCAAGAAGATACTGCAGTTCTTCCAGTCACAGTCTTATCTTTCGGGCCGACGGTTTCGAATTGGCAATACCATTGTTAGTTGATGGTGTTCTGTCATACTTTGACACGCGGAAGCCGACACGCCGGGAACTCGATACATGTGACCAAGTCCTTGCAACCGACACTCATACCTGGGACCCATACGCCCCCCACTTCAGAGAAGATGAAGAAGCAGCAACCGCGTCGTTCCCACGAGTAGTGGCCGCCCTCTCTGGAGGAGTTTCGACTGGGACAACTGAATCTTGGATACGCTCCACGGACAACCCTATACTCATCAATGTAAAACACAAGGATTATCGCCTCAGATACCTACAGAAAATCTGTACAACCCGTACTCAACGGCCGGGGTATACTCAACAAGAGATTGGCGACCGGTTACACTCAGCTTTTGTTAAGAGTACCGGGGACAGAGAAAGCTCGGAGATACTCCGAATTTCAGCTACTTCAACCAAAACTTCGATTTCCCTAACAGAGGAAGAGCTTGCCATCCAAAAGGAAGCAAAAGCTCGGACAAAAGAAAGGAAACTACTCCGCCGCCAACAGGATGTGATAGATAAGGAAACTTCCCTAGAGAAGAGATCATTTATCCGCCGCGGACAATGGGGACCTCCGATAAGAATTCCGGAGAAAGTGGACAGATATGATTCAGAGGCCATTGCAAAGATGTGGAACATCAGTGTTAAGAGGGCCGAAGAAACGATTAAAGTCACTACCCAGGAAGGCATAAGAAACCTTACACAACCAATCACCCGAAGGCTAAAGACCCAAAAGTGGAGAAACAGAAAAGTACTTAAGGGTCGGTGGTTCGCTGACACCATGAAGTTCAAAGTACCGAGTATCATTCGGAATGATACTGACGCACAGATCTTTACCAATGGGAAAGGATATGTGGCATTCTATCCAGTAAGAGGGGAGAAACGATGCCACGACGGACTATCTTGCTTCATAAATGAGGTAGGAATACCGGAACACCTTGTCACTGATGGGGCAAAGGCCCAAGGAAATCATGAGACACACAACACCGGATGGACTAAACTTCGATCGGAGTATCACATACGCCAAACCTACATACAGCCCCACTGTTGGTGGCAGAATACGGCAGAACACAGTGCAGGGGACCTAAGGAGATCAATACGATTAATGACTTCTAAGAAAGGAAGCCCGAGGAGGTGCTGGGCCTTTTGTGGAATGTTAGCGGCCGGAAGGTTAAGTAACACCGCATCTGGGGACCCATCTGCGATGGGAAGAACGGGGTTTGAGTTAGTCCATGGATATACTCCAGATATAACCCCATACATGATACACAATTGGTACGATTTCATCCGGTGGTACGACCTACAGGATAAGTCGGAGAAATACGGAAGATGGCTGGGCCCATGTGGAGATACTTATGGAGGTGGCGATTGTCACTACGTATTGTATAAGACTGGAAAAGTACACATAACAAACGGCACACGGCCTATATCTGAAGTGGAATGGAAACACCCAGACACTATCCTACAGTTAGAGGAACACAACAAGCTACTTAATGAAAAGATCGGCGATGAGGCAAAACCCTCGGATACTTACCTGGAAAACGAGTTAGGGGAACCACCCTTGGGCCTATTTGATGGCAAATATGAGGGTGAGGACGAGGTACTTATGGCTGAGCCAGAGGCGTCTTCCCCGGACATTGATGACTTAACCGACAATCTTGATGAGTACCTTGGAAGCCAAGTGCTACTGCAGATAGGGGACCAACGGATTCGCGGTACGGTTAATAACCGGTACAGGGACGCAAGCGGAATCCTAGTCGGAGAAAAGAATAACAATCCACTCCTAGATACAAGGTCCTACGAGGTTTCTATGCCGGACGGATCCATTGAGATCTACACAGCAAATGTGCTAGCGGAGAATCTCTATTCCTCCGTGGACGATGAAGGGCGCATGTATTGTCTCCTGAACGAGCTACTTGACTATGAAAAGGATAAAGAGGCTCTGACAGTACAACAGGCAACTATCACTACTAAGTCCGGACAAACTCGGACTAAGCCGACAACCAAAGGGTGGAGAATCCTGGTCAGTTGGAAAGATGGAACTTCCTCTTGGGCAAAGTTAAGTGACATGAAGGAAAGTTTCCCCGTCGAAACGGCCCTGTTCGCCAAGGATCAAGGCATAATAGATGAGCCAGCCTTCAAGTGGTGGGCCTATCGGGTAATTCAGAAGAAAGACCGGATTATCTCCAGCGCCAAGACCAAATATTGGACCAAATCCCATAAGTATGGGGTTAGACTACCAAAAACAATTGCTGAAGCAAGAAGGATAGATGAGGAATCTGGCAGTGACTATTGGGCCCGGGCTATTGCAAAAGAAATGAAGAACAATTTCATAGCTTTTGAGTTCAATGATGAGGACAAAGTACCGGTGGCACATACAAAAATCACTATGCACATGGTATTTGATGTGAAGATAGACTTAACTCGGAAGGCCCGACTCGTTGGGGATGGGCATAAAGTGCCCGAAATATCACGGGAGTATACATACTCAAGCGTGCCCAGCAGGGATTCGGTTCGGATGTTCTTCTTAGTTGCTGCACTTAATGACCTTGAGGTCTTAAGCGCTGACATCCAAAATGCATACTTAACCGCACCAATTAAGGAAAAGTACTACACAGTGGCTACACTGGAACAAGGATTTGCACCGGAGTTATGTGGAAGGCCCTGCAAAATTGTGAGAGCTCTGTATGGATTACCAGTAGCGGGCGCATCATCTTGATCTCATCTGTCTGAGCACTTAAGGGGACTTGGATATAAGTCTTGCAAGGCGGATCCAGATGTATATATGCGACCGGCTGTAAAGAAAGATGGCTCAGCATATTACGAATATTGCGTGGCATATGTGGATGACATCCTTGTATGTGGGATGGATCCAAAGTTCCAAATGGATGCAATCGAAAGACAGTTCAAACTGAAGGATGGAACTGTTGAACCACCCACTTTCTATCTAGGGGCGGATATTGGTAACACATCTGTTGATGGGGCCGAGTACTGGTCCATGTCTTCAACAAAGTATACCTCCAAAGCCGTTAAGTCTGTTGAAGAGGAACTGAGTAGGGGGCAATATGCCTTCAAGGTACTCCCAAAATCCGCAAAATCACCATTGGCAACTGGGTATAGGCCCGAAATCGATGCCTCACCAGAACTTGCTCCGGAGAAACAAAACTATTACCAGGGTTTAATAGGTATACTTCGTTGGATATGTGAACTCGGGAGGCTAGATATTGTAATGCCTGTTTCACTTATGTCCCGGTATCTTGCACAGGCCCGAGAAGGACATCTAAACCAATTGTTTCATTTGTTTGCATACTTAAAGAATTACAGCAAATCAAAGTTGGTGTTTGACTGTTCCATCCCAGAACTTGATGAATCAGTTTTCCATGAATGTGACTGGGCCGAATTCTATCCGGAAGCGGGGGAACTAATTCCTCCGGATATGCCCGAGCCACGAGGAAACTCCGTAACTACCACATGTTTCGTGGACGCCGACCATGCTGGTTGCAAGGCTACTAGGAGGTCTCATACGGGAATCATCATCTTTGTTAACAGGGCACCAATCCTATGGTTCTCTAAGAGACAAACAACTGTTGAAACATCCACGTTTGGCTCAGAAATTGTGGCACTCAAGATCGCAATCGAAATGGTAGAAGGCCTACGGTATAAGCTCAGAATGATGGGCATACCTATAGAAGGACCAACAAACATGTATTGTGACAATGACTCGGTTGTTAAGAATGTAACACACCCGGAAAGCCCTTGTAAGAAGAAGCATAACAGCATTGCTTACCATAAGGCACGCGAATGCATTGCAGGAAAGATTATCCGGATTGGAAAGGAACCCGGTGAAACTAATATTGCAGATCTACTCACTAAACTTATGGGTGGGGTAAAGCTATTCTCCTTATGTAGGAGATGTATGTGGCAGTGCAAATAAGGGACCGGCCCTTAAGGTATCTTCTACAAGTACTTAACAGTACGAGTACGAAGACACGGGGACTCTAGAAAAGCGCCGGTAACACACGTACAGACGTACGAACATTCGGGAATACACACGAATGAGATAACACACACGTATGACTAACAGGCAAATAAGCGAGCCGACTCGCTGAATCGCTAACAGTAATAGAGCACCGATAGAGGTTCGATCTCAGAGATCATATTACACGTAATTGCTCACAAATCTAAATACTAATACTTGAAATCACTGAATACTGCTAGTAAGAATATCTAGCAGACTACACGTGTAAACGCGTAGTGACGAGAGGAAAAATAGATAGATGGATCCTTTTTCCACGATCGTTAGGAAAGAAGATCTCGAACAAGAAACTCGAATCATTCACAATCGAAATCGTCTCGAACAGAAACTGTCATCGACATCATGGAACAGAAAATAATTCTTCTTCGTTGTGTTCACACCTACCAGTACTACAATACCGCATCATACTCAACATACATCACTGACAGACAAGTGGATTCCGTCTTCATCTCCCAAAAATAATTCGTTAATCATGGCGCCAACGTCAGACATAAAGTGCGCTCCATCGAACAACCTCAACGTTGGATACCCCCAGTTCCCTACCGCGAAAGAGCTCCACGCTCGCTTGATCGAGTTGACTTCGGTAGGTTGAGAGTTGCGCACCCCACTGGGGTAGCCTTGTCTTGAACCTTGGGCTCGAAAAATCGCTGACCTACTGTGTGTATTCCTGTTTCTAATGCAATATATTCGCACATAAAATAAAATGGCCGTGCCGTCGATGTTATGGATTGGCTGATTGTTTTGCTCAATGCTCGTTAACACATTCACCCGCTGCCGGATGGTTGGGATTGATTTGGTCCAAACACAAACACAATCGATCCCATTCGGCACCAAAAGGCGGGCGGAGGCGGCGAATTCGTTGTACGAAACTTTGTGGGCGTCATCCGGGACGTTTCCGTCGAGGCCTCGACGGTCGAAACGGACCTCTTTCCGAGGGGTGCCCTCGAGTACTACACGGCCAAGAACATGGGGTGGGACTATACCCAAGAGGACTACGACCGGTGGCAGCTGGCCGAGCGTGGCGGCGCGCAGGGGGACTACCGCGAGGGCATGCCGGAAAAAATCGCCAACGTCGTTGACTGCCTCCGGACCGAGCCCCTCAGCAAGCGGGCGGTGATCCCGATCCCCTACGCAACCACGGGATCTGCCTCGATCGATTGGAGGGACCAGGGTCAGAACAAGTGCTGCCGGGAGCTGCACTTTTACCTGGAGGAGGGAAAGCTCAAGTGCACCGGTATCGTTCGGATGCAAAACGCGAACATTTTTGTCAAGAACATTCACTTCTTTGCGACTCTCATCGATTACGTTGCCAGGGAGTTAAAGGTGGAAGTGGGCGAGTACACGCATTGGATCACCAACGTGTGCCTGGACCGATCGGCAACCTCGTGCTGACGAACGTTCGCGTGCATCCGTTGATCATTTTTTTTCTTGTTTCTGATGTTCGTTGTGCATTCGGCAGCGAGATCGAATGGATGGTGTTGTTGTTTCGAACCAGAACGAAACGTTCCGAGAACCCTTTCGTGCCGTGACAATTTTGTTGGACCTGCATGTAATGGTAGAACACAATCGCTTCTGTGTGTGAACCCTTTCGTATCATCAGCTAGCTAGCCAGCCAGACAACAAAACCTTTTGGCATTTGTATAACTACCATCACGGCAGAACGAGAATGAAATCATTCCTCGGCACTTTCTATAGATGTAAAAGCTATCGTGAAGAGCAAAGAATGCCATTTTTTTTAAATTAAAACGTTATTGAATTCATAACATTACGGAAAAATGTACATGCGGATGATGATGCGGTGTAATCAGTTTCATAGCGTTGACGCAGCACGTATGTGGCGCGGGAAGAAGAAAGATCTCTTCCTTGGATACGTACGAGACCAATGGTATGGCATCCGCAGACTTGTTATCCCGCGGAGGGACATAACTTGCCCTGGTGTTGTTTTGTTTTTGCTTTCGCCTTCGCCGACGATACACCGATTCCGAGTGCGGCAGACCAGACAAACCGAGAGACAATCGATCGATCGATCGATCAGAGACTATCCAGGTAGTTTTTGGCGATTTGGTTTCCCCGGTTCGGGTCCTCGTTTCGCCTTCGTTCCAGATCGGCCTTCATGTTTTCTCGGAGCTGCAAGCGAAAATCGCTCGCGTCCAGGTTGGGATCGGGAGCGAATGCCGAGAACCGGGTGTTGGCCTGTCCCGTTGGCTCCTCCTCCTCCCCATCGGCTTTGGTTTCGGCCTCGGCTCCGGAGTCACTGCTCGGGGAGCTGCTGCTGCTGTGCCACGCAAAGGAGGACGGAAACGACGGACCCGGGTGGTCGTTGTCGGACGTCGACGATCCCAGGCAACCGTTGGGGGGTCGTGTTCCGAGGCCGAGCGTGCCAAAGGCCGAGACTTGCGTTGTCCCCCAACACAAGAAGCTCGCCGCAACTATAATCAATCTCGTCGTCGTCGTCGTCGTCGTCGTCGTCATCGTGAACTTTCTTTGTGGTTCGATGTACAGTGTACAATTCAATTAGTAGACGGAAGACTCTGGGCCCTGGTACCGTATGAAGTGACAGAGTTGGGATCAACAAGATCCCCTCCTACGAAAAAAAGAAAAATATCATGCATCACTCAGGGTTCCTGCACGGTTCCATCAAATCTTTCAATAATAAGAATTGTACCGGCTCGTACGCCTGTACGTACCTGTACGAGTAAGAGATAGTGCTCTTAATCGTACCATGTACCGGTACCTGTAGAGCAGAGAGCAGGGGTCTACAGAGTCGGTACCGGGTCAATCTCACACTTTTTTTGTACATTCATACACTTTTGCCATACACTTTTCAACTACAACAATACCAACGAAAGGTATGATCATATGTACAATTCGATCCTGTGACCTCATTTGCTCAGCCACCCTTTATGGTGAACCCAGTATATAACCGAGTCAACTTGGTTGGGGTCGCATTGCTCTGGTGAACACTGTACTGGGGCAGGGGTTGGGGGTTGGGGGCTTATATAATGAGGGCAGTATTAGGATGTTGGGGCTTATGTAAATAGGGCACTAGTAGGGCACTGCGCTCCGCGCTGGGGATGTCATTGATATTTTTGTGTTCATACTCTCTATATATATTGATCGTACCATAATACCTAATTTTCAAAAGTGTACGGATGTACCTTTTGAAAGTGTAAAGTTGACCCCTGTCCTACAGAGTCGTTTCAACATAGCGTGAATCAACCGTGTGTCACGAGTACGGGTATTGTCGTAAGCCTCTAAAAAGAGAACATGTATGGTAATTTGAACTAGTAATTGTTTAGGATTGTGAGATTGATAAATCTAAAGAGAGGAAACATGTTTTTGGACACTTTTGTATTCAATTGTATTTGGATTGGGAGAAGCTTCTCATATACAAGTGACGTGTTCTCGGAATTGGAACATATGATGGTGGTGAGACCATTGAATTGGATAGGTTGAGGATGACCAGGGAGTTCAATGGACCATGGACCGATTGTGTCAATGGCTACAGTATCCCAGGGTACATGAGTTTCTTGGCAAGTATCTAGATGACCATGGTGGTGATGATCTGTCTTGTATCATTGGCAAGCATCGCAAGTTCGGCAGAATTGATAAACTGCTTCCTTGAGGCCAGGAGCATAAATGAATCGATTGATGGTGCTGGTGAGACAATCAGCTCCAGCATGCCCAAGGACATGATGGTACCATTTGATAGTATTGGGTCTGAGGATGTTGGGGAGAACAATTTTGGTTTGGTTGGTGTGGTTAGTAAATACAATGATATCAGTTCCATTGAAATTTTGAGTTGTATACTTTTTGTTTTGGGTAATACTTTCGTCAGCAAGTTGTGCTTCTGCTAGTAGTTGCAGAAAGGATAGTGGGTATTCAGGGATTGCTTCAGGATAGCTGATGAAGAGATCAGATACTTTGAGGGCAGGAGGGTCGCTGATAGAGTTTGATTCTTCAGGGATTGTATCCGGATCATGGGGAGTCAAGAAAGTGCATCTGCAATGACATTGTCTTTGCCCTTGATATACTTGAAGACTGGAGAGAATTCTTCAAGGAGCATGCGCCAGGTCATGATTTGAGTAGAAGTGATAGTTTGGCAAGTGAGATTGATATGGTCAGTCCATACAATGATCTCTGCGCCCAAGTCAAAATTCCTTGAAGACTTTGACAACACAGAGCATTTCTTTATCGATTGTAGGATACTTGATTTGAGCCTTGGTTAGTTTTTGAGAGTATCAGACTATGATGCAATTGTCTTGGACAATTACAGTGCCTAACTGATAATCAGAAGTATCAGTGTAGACATTAAATGATTTATTCAGATCAGGGTAGCTGAGGAGAATATCTTCTGCTATCATAGATTTTGTTTGATTAATAGCTGCAAGAAGTGCTGGATTGGATTCAAGCTTACCTTTGGTTGGCCAGAGAGAGCTGTGAGCAGAGCAAGGACTTCAGCATGTCCGCGCCAGAAGTTACAATAGAAGTTAACCATACCAATGAAGGATCTTAGTTGGGTAATGGTTTTGGGGAAGATAAGCTTCAAGATGCGTTTGATCTTGATAGGATTTGGTCTGACACTGTTGGAGGATATGATGTGTCTGAGCCATGGTGCAGAGTTTTAAAACCAGTGGTATTTGGCTGGCTTGCTTCAATGGGAGCACCGGGAAGCAGAGGGAGAATGGCATTGTTATGGTAAGATACCATTGAAACAAACTTGTGGACGGTCATGTTTGCGGTTTTCTTGATGTTTAGGATGAATCATTTGTGATTGCGATAAGAATCAAAGTTATTGGAGAACTTGTATTGGATAAATTCTCCTAGGATGATGTTGAAGTTTTCTTCTGTTTCCTTGATGCTTTCTATTTGTTCAGTGAACCAGGCATTGTTGGAATAATCATAGAGGATGTCTGGAAGCTTGTTGAGGAGCTTAGGTCCAGTATCCCAGTTGAGGGTTTGTCTGACCTTGTTGAATTCATGAATAGAATGAAGAGTTTGCATATGAGTAGATGCAGCTGAAATTAGAGGGACCTTCATTTTGGTTGTTTTGGTGAAACCAGCCACGGCTCTTGAAGTTTTCTATTCCATCTTTTTGATGGTATTGGGTTCAAAGTCAAACTTAAAGGGGATAATTGTATAGTTGGTCATTGTGGACAATCTTGAAGTTATTATGGGTGAGAAGAGTTGGATAAGTTATAAAGTGTTGAATAATACTCGAGTAGTAAAGGGTGAATAATGAATCGAAGCATTTATTCTACTGTTTAAACAGTGTCATATGCCTCTAAAAAGAGATAACATGTATGGTAATTTGAACTAGTCATTGTTTAGGATTGTGAGATGATACATCTGAAGAGAGGAAACATGTTTTTGGATACTTTTGTATTGAATTGTATGTAGATTGGGAGAAGCTTCTCATATACAAAAGTGACGTGTTCTTGGATTTGGAACATGTGATTAAAGTTCTGATTCCAATTCAATCGTATAACGCATGATGGATATAGGTGTAACAGACGGAGTGGCGGGATAGGACAATACCTGTCGTATCCCGTCACTCGTTTGTCCGTTACATTTCTACTATCAACAAACGGCAACTACAATATTTGAACCCTTGTCCGGTTCATCCAACATCAAACCACACGTGGGGGCAATACTTCCAGAACATGAACAATCCCAACAGGAACAATCGCAACAACAATAACAATCGCAACAACAACAATGACGCATACGTCAATGATCATTCCAATGATAACACAAATAATCATGGTCCTCCTAATCCTCCTGATACAGAACAACGTATGTGTGTTGTTATTGAAGAACTCTCTGAGTCCCCAAAAGAAATTTAAATGATCTCTTTCATGTTGATATTGAAACCGGCTCCAAATATTATAATAAAGACAACCAACGGTTCCCACCATACAATACCAACAGCTCCTTCATTGAGATCCCAACAGAAGAAATTATCTACATTGACAACAAACCCAATAAAGAAACATTCAACAGCTCTTATGTCATTTCTCCAAGCCCACCTAACAGCTACACCAAAAATTTCACTGTTCTCTCCAAGCCAAAGGAGCCTCAAGATCTTGCTCCTACTACAATCACAACATGCAATCAAGTCAACGAACAAAAAGGGAAATACTACTTTAAAACCTTATTTGACTCTGGATCAGCTGATAACCTCATTCTTCAGCCTTCACTTTCTCCAACAGACGCCCTTCATGATCTTGAAACTCTGGTCAACATGATCACCACCAATGGCAAGGCTACCTGCTGCAAGTATGTAATGCTCCACAACCTCATGCTTCCAGAACTATCCTTCTCACTTCTGGTCCATAAAGTCAAGTGCTTTGTGGTCAATGCCAAAATGAACTATCATTTTATCTTTGGTCGAAAGACTAGTATGAAAGATATTGGTATCAAAATGGATTTCAAACACTCGACCATGACCTGGTATGAGAAAACAATGCCATTCCATTCTCCTAGTTATTTTCACAACAAGACCATCATTCAAAGAGTCATGTCTAATGAACAATATGTTGTTGCTGAATGCTACATGAACCAAGCTAAACAACAAGCCTACGTTGATGGTTCAACAAAATACAAAAAGACAGACCTACCCAAGCTGGTCTCTGAACAAACCCATATATCTTCAAACAAACAAGATCGTCTCCTCAAGACCCTTAGTCCACATGAAAAACTATTCAAAGGTCTCACCAATTGCAAACTAGGAATCTTTCCTGACAAAGAATTCCACATCAATCTCCAACCCAATGCAGTCCCTCATTATCATATCAAACAACCATATTCTATTCCCATCCATCAGCAATAAGCAGTCAAAACCAAACTCCTTTGACAAGTCAATCTCGGCATCCTCGAACGCTGCTATGCCACCAAATGGGGAATGGCTACATTTGTAGTACCCAAACCAGATGGATTCTGTCGCCTTGTCAGAAATTTTCACAAACTCAACAAAGTTACCAAGAAACTTCACTATCCAGCACTACCAAAAATCCAAGACATCTTCCATTGACCCCGAGGTTTCAAATACCTTACGCTCATTGATGTCAGCATGCAGTTTCACACCTTTAAACTTGATGAAGAATCCAGTAGGAAGTGTCTTCTTGTAACTCCTTTTGGCAAGTTCTGCCTGCTCTGACTACCCATGGGCTTCCTAAACTCTTCATGTTGGACCCAGGGTTGTATGGAACAAATGTTTCTTCACCTCCCTCAAGTCAAAGTCTACATTGACAAAATTGGAATCTTTTCCAATGAAATTAATTCTTCTTGCAAAACAGTCAATGAAGTCCTTTACATACTAAAGACTCATAACTTCTCAGCCAAGCCAGCCAAATGCCACTGGTTTTAAAACTCTGCACCATGGCTCAGACACATCATATCCTCCAACAGTGTCAGACCAAATCCTATCAAGATCAAACCCATCTTGAAGCTTATCTTCCCCAAAACCATTACCCAACTAAGATCCTTCATTGGTATGGTTAACTTCTATTGTAACTTCTGGCGCGGACATGCTGAAGTCCTTGCTCTGCTCACAGCTCTCTCTGGCCAACCAAAGGTAAGCTTGAATCCAATCCAGCACTTCTTGCAGCTATTAATCAAACAAAATCTATGATAGCAGAAGATATTCTCCTCAGCTACCCTGATCTGAATAAATCATTTAATGTCTACACTGATACTTCTGATTACCAGTTGGGCATGGTCATTGTCCAAGACAATTGCATCATAGTCTGATACTCTCAAAAACTAACCAAGGCTCAAATCAAGTATCCTACAATCGATAAAGAAATGCTCTGTGTTGTCAAAGTCTTCAAGGAATTTTGACTGGGGCGCAGAGATCATTGTATGGACTGACCATATCAATCTCACTTGCCAAACTATCACTTCTACTCAAATCATGACCTGGCGCATGCTCCTTGAAGAATTCTCTCCAGTCTTCAAGTATATCAAGGGCAAAGACAATGTCATTGGAGACGAAATCTCCTGTCTCCCCATTCAAGACGACGACAATGATCCTGACACAGTCCCTGAAGAATCAAACTCTATCAGCGACCCTCCTGCCCTCAAAGTATCTGATCTCTTCATCAGCTATCCTGAAGCAATCCCTGAATACCCACTATCCTTTCTGCAACTAGCAGGAGCACAACTTGCTGACAAAAACATCACCCAAAATGAAAAGTATACAACTCAAAACTTCAATGGAACTGATCTCATTGTATTCACTAACCACAATAACCAGTTAAAAATTGTTCTTCCCAATAACCTTTTACCTAACACTATCAAATGGTGCTACCATGTCCGCAGGCATGCTGGAGCTGGCCGTCTCACCAGCACCATTGGTTGATTCATCTATGCTCATGGTCTCAAAGATGCAGTTTATCAATTCTGCCGAACTTGTGATGCTTGTCAATGATACAAAACAGATCACCATCACCATGGACATCTAGCTACTTGCCAAGAAACCCATGCCTCTTGGGATACCATAGCCATTGATGCAATTGGCCCATGGTCCATCAAACTCCCTGGTCATTGTCAACCTGTCCATTTCAATGGTTTCACCATCATGGGCATGTCTACCAACCTACTTGAAATCATTTGATCTCCACAAGTCAACCCTACAAGTCTAATGGCTGCCCATGCCTTTGACAATGCCTGGATATCTTGTTATCCTTAACCTAATCATTGCCAATATGATAGAGGTCCTTGCTTTTCAGGCAATTACTTCCAATTTCACCTCAACTATCTAGGAATCAAGTCCAAGATCTCAATGATCAAGAACCCACAGTCAAATGCTGTTCTCGAACGAGCCCATGACACCATCAAAACAGCCATGCACACTGAACTTAATGCCGATCCTTCTCAATATCTACAACAAGCAAATAATCTCATCAACAATATTGTCTCATCTGCTCAATTTACAATATGTTGCACTGCCCACAAAACTTTTGGCATCACCCCTGGTGCTCTCGTATTCCATGAAGATATGTTCCTCCCCATCCCAATCATCAATGCTGTCAATATCATCCGTAACAAATGCCAAATGTCATCAACAAAGACACACTCCTTGAAAAATCTCATCAAAAACAATATAGCTATGCTGTCAATGACCAAATCATGATCACTTCTGGATGCTCTTGTTGCCAAGAATGTTGGTCCATTCACAATTGATCAAATATTCACCAACGGCACAGTTTCCTACTGGAAAACTGCACATCTCATTGAAAGAATCAACATTTGTCACATCAAGCCTTATCACCCTACTCTCTGACTCCTTTTATGAGAAGGAGAAGAGTGTCATATCCTGTCACTTCATTGTCCATTACACGTCTATCCATCATCCATTATACAATTGAATTGGAATCAGAATTTCAATCACATGATCCAATTCCAAGAACACAACACTTTTGTATATGCGAAGCTTCTCCTAATCTAAATACAATTGAATAAAAAAGTATTCATAAACATATTTCCTCTCGTACAATTTATTATCTCACAATCCTAAGCAATTACTGGTTCAAATTACCATACACGTTATTCTTTTTAGAGGCATTCAACAGGTATTTGACACCCTCATGACCTCTGATTAACACCACCGGTGCGCTGGGAGTGGATCTACAATTCGTGATTTAGTGAATCTACAAATTTCTAACTTTTCACTACTTTAGTTCCTATGATACTTAAAAATTCAGAAAAAAATCCCTTCTCCTCCTCTTCCTTCATACCTACAAGACCCCGGACAAAACGTTACACCATTTATTCACTAACCAGTCACAATTTTGTAACCACACTTTCTGTCCAGGATTAAGGAATAAAAAAAAATCTTTTGATGCCACGACCCACCAATTGACAAGGTCTGAATTCTTCTCATACATACATGGTGCAATCCATCACACCACAATTCAAAAATTGCACCCACATGTACACCAGCACTGCTTCTTTCCACTTTCAGTGCAATTGTTCACAATCTCTTGTAAAGTTTCATTTGCCTTTGTCGGTGTGACACAGTTTGGTCCTTGTCCACTAGCTGTTAACAACGAAATACCTGCCATAATCAACCGGCTGCTAGTTGTGTCATGTACTAATCGTCAACTGCTGATCCTCTCGTCTTATCCATTTCTGCAACTGTGCTCAGCACTTGCGGGTGTTGAGCGCAATCAAAGTACTTGCCGGTCTCCATCTGACATTTTGGATGGTGTGTATGCTGCTTCACACAATGCAACAATCCATGGACAGAGCTCAGCATCTTTGTGACAACTACCCACCGCTTCTTCTGCTTATCATACATCTGTGTACAATCCCAGAGATCTTTTGATTGATCCAACAAAAGAACAGCACGGAAATGATTGGTATTTGTGATTAACCTTTGGACCTCTTCTTTTCTCTCCTCATCATAGACAACACATGGCAACCTGTTCATTGCAACAACGGCATCAACACCGTTGCACATACAGCTGGCTCCAAATCCCCAGTTGTTCCCAGTAGATACTGCCATCTTGCTCTTTTCTACCAACATATTGTTTTTCTCTGGTTCTGTTCTTGTGGTAGCACCAGGGATGGTAAGAATGGAAACATTCTCAGATTCATCATCTTTGTTACCAGCTCCATTCATCTCGATAGGGAATTCTTTCGTCCCATTACCAATACTGGTCACATTTATATTTCTTGGGAGAAGCATCACCTGACTTGAGTGGACTGCAACAAGTCTTTGAGTAATTCATCGGAGTGACTTCTTGGGTTCTGATTCATTTTGAACAGCGGTTACCATTAGAACTATCCATTTTTGGACCACCTGCTGAATTCAAACTTAGAGTAGGAGCAATCATCAATGGAGATGTTAGTATTACTATGTTGCTTATGCATATTCAGTCTTCTAGGTCCCTCCTCATTGTTATCACAAACTTGCTACATTTTACACGTAGTGCTTTTGTTGGTGCTTTCATTTCGATAAAAAGGATGACAACCTTTGAGCTGAAATCTGAATATTTCTTTTTTTGAAAACACAACACCATTCACTTTGTCATTGGCTGGCCCTCCTTGCGTACTATGCTAAGTGACCAGTGCATCCCTCCACCTGCCTGTCCTCAACATCAATGTCCTTCCTAACTGTTTTTGTCCAGGGTGGTACTAGTATTTTTGGCAGGCTTATTCTCACATGAAAACTACTATGATTGTCTTCCACTCAATCTTAGGCGAGAGCTGCTGTAATTACCAATGCCCATTTTCCGTTGCACCTGACAGATAGAGCAGTATAATCATTATATGACTCTTCTTTTGTTACCTTCCCATTTTTTCCGCAAAAGCATCATCTGTCGCAAAATAACCACTCCAAGTTCTGCGACAAATCAGCAAAATAACCACTCCAAATTCCAGGACAAATCAGCAAAATCACCACTCAAAATTTCGCGACAAATTCATTAACAATGTCAACCCAATTGTGCTCCACGCAAGGCCATGATACACCAAAAAAGTGCCATGCCACCATTTTGACACAGTCTCCGCAAAAAGAAAAATGATGAGAACAGAGCAACCATTAATGATGTCATGGAGCTTTTTGTTGCACCCGGTGACATGTCTCCAGACACTGCTGCTTAATTTGCGTCTGTTGTTGCTCAAGAGGAAGTGTGAACTGCAAATTATGAAGTGATCTCTTCTCCAAGAAAAATAATGTTCTTATGGAATCAAATGATAGAAGAACAAATGCCATTTCTTACAAACAATGACCGGCGCAGTTTAGAAGACATGACTGGAAAAACACATATCAAACACCATGTGCCATCTCTCCTGAATAATATTTTCCCAAGAAAAGCTTTCCCCAATCCAGACATGGCAGATACAAAAATTGTCTTCTCTTCAAAATCACAAACATCTAGGACTAAAGGGAGCAAAGGAGTCAAATCCTCCGACAAGGACAACAGAGCTATTGGAAAATGACTCTTGTCAAGGAATTGATAACAATGATGAAGGTTTGGGAGAAATGAAACCATTGACCGTCAAGGGCATTGAAAGAAAGAGCAGCATACAGTGGAAAGATAAACCAAAAGAAAAGTTTGAGTTCATTCATGCTGCACAGGATTACCTAGCTTGCACCCAGCCCTCTCTGAAAATGTGGAGCAAGGACTTACAGTTAAACCTAATCTATTATCAGTGTACTGTTGGACCATGCTTGGCAAGAATAACATTTTCTGGCAATGGTTCCAAAGGAAATTCTTTTGTTCAGAAGACGATCAACACCAACTGCATATGCCATTCCAAAGCCAAACCACAAAACAGGATTCCAAAAGCAATCGCAAAAATTCCGGAAGACTTGGTTTTGGAAAAACCTCATCTGAAGCCAAAAGAAGTCAAACTTTGGTGCATGAAGGAAATGACGGACCAACAATATGACCTTTATTCAAGGGTGGACGAGCACAAAAAGTTAGGGAAACAGATGATCAATAAAATATACAAAATCCAGAAACAGAAACAAAAGTAGGGTATCTTACCTTCAAAAATTAAATATGTGGCAGATTTCAAATTGCTACAGGATCAGTACTGTTTCATCCCAACAACCGTGCTATGAACCCTTGAGTGTGAAGCAGAAATGCGGGAATATGCCAGAAATTTATGCACACAGAAGAAACTCCAGATCTTGGAAACAAACGAGTCAAAAGTACCCCGGGATGCAGCAGACCTCCTAACAATTTTGGACCCCCACATCAACATCTATGACCCTTATGTTTGTCAGGGGAAAAAATCTCATGACTCAGCTTCCTCACCTGTGGAATGCACAGAAAAATGTCTATGAGTCAGAGGGTGATTTTATGCATACAGCCACAATTTTCACATCAATATCACTGCTTTGGAACATTGTTGCATGCAAAAAACTTCACTGGGAGGTGCGTGCCTCAGCAGATGGGACTGACAACACAATATGCAATGATTATAAACTGCTATCTTTTGGAGCAATTAATGTAAACGATCACGGAGTGAAACAATTCTGACCTTTTTTTATGTGTTGGGTCCTGGAAAATGAGAAGAACTATGGCAATTGGTTTGCTTACATTCCTCAAGTACAGTTGTCTCATTTTTGGCATCACCAAGATACATTTCAAGGGCGAGGTGGTATCAGATCACAACAACGTATTCACTAATACATTTTCCATTGCATCCCCATGATTGCTTTGTATCCAATGCTTCAGTCACATCATTCGGAAGTTCACAACAAATCAAAAAGGGAACAGGAATTATTCTCATTTGCCAAGTGCAGGGTTTTTGAAAAATGTTGCTTTGGAAGATGTTCAAAATTTACACAGATGTGGTTCATTTCCCATATTTCAAACATATGTCAAAATGGTGAAAGAAAAGTGAGTCAAAGCTAATCAGAAAAAAACCCTTAAATTATTTTCAAGGATTACATCATTGATGATACATTCAACAAATAGTTCCTTCAATGCTCTGGTTTACCTGGCTGTTTCCCTTTCAACAATCCCCAAGAATGCAGCAATTTATATTTGAAGGGAACAAATAAGCAGCCGGCTCTTTGTAAGATGGGACAAAGTATTGACACAATGCTTCAGTTTGAGTTCCCAAAAATGATCCACTCCTTGTCCTGAACGCATGTTGGCCTCAAAAGGAATATGATGATTGACCATCCCAATGTTGTCTTGCATGGTCAATCAAAAATCTTAGAGAATCTGATCAAATATTCATCAAAATTTGAAGAGGGGCTTGATTGCCTTCCCATCTATTCAAATGACAATGAGCCGCCTTCGTGGTACGTCAACACTACAAAGTTTCTTGGACAACCAATTGCGTTAGATAGAGTGAAATTATACAAAGATGTGCTGAATGGTCAGACAGTCTATACAAATGAAGATCATGATCAGTTCCTTGAGTGTTTCACCTTGATGTGCGTTGTCCAAAAGGTGGCACTCAGCGGACGGAACGTTTTCCGTGGTTCATGCAACCACTTCTTTCACAAAACTTACTATAATCATGCCACAGTCTTCCAGTACAAATCAGAGCTATCAGCTCTAGGGCACAAGATTCCAACCCAAAGAAAAGAGCAAGCCTCATACCAAAAGAAGAAGTCATTGCAAAAACAATCTTTTGATGGTAGCGAATGGAGGTGCGGTGTTTATAGGTGCATCGAATAGGAGAGGTGCAACGTTTCTTCCATGGAGATGCTGCGCCGCTAGAGGTGCGGCGTTTTTGCTAGAGATGCTGCGTTTTCCCCGGAGTTGCAGTGAATAGAGGCGAGGCATTTAGAGGTGCAGCGTTTTCCCTGGAGGTGCAGCGAATAGAGGTGCAGGGAGGGTGGGATTACCATGGTCTAAAGGTAAGATAAAGAGAAGTGATGGTAATTGATAGTAGGTGTGGTGTCAATTTTGGTATTTTTTGTACCAATAGCACTAGGAATTTGGAAGTCAAAATGTCAGCACATTATTCTACAGCTATTGGTATGGAAAATACATATTAGTAAAGGAGCAGTATCACGTGAAAAAATTATCATGTGCGTGTGTGTGTGTGCGTGCATTGATGTAGCGAACCGAATGTAAGGAATGGTAGTGCCACGTGGAACGTACCGCACGACGTACGAACCAGAGAACACCCTTGAGTATGCAAAGATCTCACTGTATCACCAACATAGGTACGGACTCTACGATACTCACTGCAAGCAGCAATTGACTGTAAGCAGCAATCGAATTACAGGCTAAGCACTAACAAGCCGGTAAAGGATTCCTCCAGCAAGAACCAAGCCTAATACAGCTCACTCTTTTGCTCCTAAAACGATTAGTAGTAGAATAAGTTGGTTTGTACGTCCAGGTCCAATAGTCATCCCTATTGTACCCGTGCAAGCCTACTCGCTTGGTTTGGTAGTCATCTATCGCGCCGATTCCGATTCCTCCCAACGCAAGGACTCTATCTTGGTTCGGTAGTCATCTATCGCATCATCGATCCCAAGGATCACCGGAAGGCCCAACGCGTCTACCATCACCCCAACAGGGACAAACCCCCTCCGATCCTCCCAACGTGAGAATTACAACAAGGCCCGACGCGCCTTGTGAGGATACAACAACCTGGCTACAACAAGGCACGACGCTCCTACTACAAAGGCCCGCCCGACGAGCCTACAACAGTCCTCAAAGCGACGGACTCACTTTCACACGTACAAAGGATTGACTATGAACTACCGGGAATTCTTCCAAGGGAGGGGGGCGTTCGGTGAGGCGCCAGCAAGGGCATGAAGTCTACCAAGCCATCTACACTCTCTTCACTAGATCCAAAGGAGCACAGCTTCTCCCCCTCCTCCTTGATCTGTTCAATGCCCAAGCCATTGGAGGCCTGGGTATCTTTCAAGAAGATGCCGCTGGAATAGACCGACTCCGAGTCATTCATGGCCTTCGGCGCTACCCAGGCACCATCACCCAGCCCTCTGCCAACCTGGGCCGCTCCTTTGGCTACATTGATGATGTGGAGGGACAGGAGTGTGAGCTGGTACAGGTGGATGCAGCCATGTTGTCCAAGGCTGTAGCCAGCCGAGTGTATCTTATGGCTCAGCATGAGGCCGCAATATCCCAGAACCCAGATCGAGACTACATCCCGGCTATCCCTGAAGGGACAGCCCACACTGAGATGCTCCAGGTGCACAAGGTGTGCTTCCTCCCCTTTGAAATAGTCCCACTGGTGTTGTGTCGTGGCCTCACACCCAAACAGGCCTTCCAAGTCCTCCACCATCACATTCTCCAGCAAGGGCTTGTGGATGTCTGCAAGCCCCTTCTGGACACCCTACAAGCAGTGGGGACACAACCCACTACTCTTCTTGGCACCATCCGGCTCCTAGAACCCGGCCCATCCTTCCAAGCAGAGGTCAGCCTCTGCGCCTATATGAAGAAGAATGTCCTCCTCCGAGACCTACCAGGCCCAAGCTCTGCTCCCGCCGACCCAACACTCACCACAGCCTTCACCGCACTCACGGACCATCAACTGAGACTGAGTGAGACCATGGACCAAAGAAGACAAGAATCCTCCAAGCTGCACACAGTCCGGGAGGTTTGGGGGCCCCTTTACACTGAAAGACTCCTCCTCCTCTGTGGCAAAACAAATGAAGCAGATCTGCCACCCATCTACACAGCCTGGGCCAAGAACAGCAAACACGAGAAGACCCACATGATCCTCCAAAGCCAAGTGGCCACAGATGCATACAACCTTGGCATCCAGGCGCCACTCATCACCACAGCAGTATTCAAGCAATTCCAAGACTGCAACTTCTAAGAAACCAACCCTTTTGATGTAGCCAATGGAATCCTCCCCCTGGCTTTCACCCCACCAGGAGGATCAGCAGCTACCCTGAAGAGAGAACATGAGGAAGCTGCAAACGTGGCAGCCTATGATACCATGATCTCCACCCAAGGCAACTCCCTCTCTCTAAAAGACTCCCTGGAACTGCAAAATACCAAGGCCTACATTCCCCTGGATTGGACCGGAGCCACCACACAGCTGAAAAGCTACATGGCTGTCCTGGCCACCCTCTTAGGAGCCACACATGATGTGGTGAAGTGCTACCAACAAGGTCTCTCTAGACTAGAGTGGCAGCAAATGCCCCTTCGTAGGGCCATTGCAGATGAAGTTGGTGAAAGAATCACCCGTGCTATGATAGTCGTGTATTACTTCCAAGTTCGCGTCCAAGGCTGGATGGAAGAGCAGTGGGAGTCAGACATTCCCCTCCCTTCCCCCAACTTTGGAGAAGACATCCACCGGTTCCGAATGACCCAGAACCTCAACTAACTCCCCAATGTGTCAAACGTCGACGCCTTAAGCGCACAGATGGCAGAGAACACTGCCATTCCTGGCACATCCGAGGCAACTGCTTCACCGGCTGCCGGCACCTCTATGACCACTCAGCCATCACATCTGAGGAGCAAGACCTGCTCTGGGAATGGTGCCAAGAGGCCTATGCGGCCTGATGCCCTGGCAAGCGCCATCGACTTGGCGCCGAGCCCCCCCTACTCACTCAATCTGCCAAGGGGGCCATCAGCACCCACCCACACCCTCCCCCCCCATTCGCGTCTCCACCCACCGTCTCCCCACCCTTCCCCTAAGCGCCTTCGCCTTGGCGCCGCGCCCCACCCTTCACCTACGCGCCTTCGCCTTGGCGCCGCGCCCCCATCCCTACGATTCGCCAAGCGGGCCACAACTGTCCCCCCATCATCTCCCCACCCTTCCCCCCTTCCCCAGCCAGCCATTCCCCAGCCCCTCTCCTAACCAGCAATTACCATGCCCACGGCAATTTCCTCTCCCACACGACTTAGGTAAGCCCCCCACACGCGTTGTCCATCGAACCCTGTCCAATCGCACACTGTATGAACCCCCATCCCCGGCACCGGCACCATCCACTGCACCGGTCCCCTCCCCAGCCCCACCCAGCGGCGTGCTGGGACTTCCACCCAGCGACATGCTGGCCTCTCCACCACCCAGCGACGTGCTGGCCTCTCCCCCCAGCGACTTGCTGACCAACCCCAGCGACGTGCCGGCCTCTTCCCCCAGCAACGTGCTGGCCCCACCAACCGGCGACGTGCTGGACTCTCCACCACCCAGCGACGTGCTGGCCTCTCCACCACCCAGCGACGTGCTGGCCTCACCAACCAGCGACAGGCTGGCCTCTCCACCCAGCCACTTGCTGGCCAATCCCAGCGACGTGCTGGGGCCTCCACCCAGCGACGTGCTGGGACCTCCACCCAGCGCCGTGCTGGGACCTCCACCACGTGACATGCTGGGACCTCCACCACCCGGCAACGTGCTAACCGCTCCACTCAGCACCGTTCTGGCCGCTCCACCCAGCACCGGGCTGGACCTCCCACCCAGCAACGTGCGGGCCTCTCCACTCAACCCCGTTCTGGCCGCTCCACCCAGCACCGGGCTCACCCACCCCACACCTCCCGACAGGCTGCCACCCGGCTCTACCATCAAAGTGCTAGCTGGGGCGACTTCATCCGGACCATCTGCGGCCAAGGTGACGCCCACCAAGATGTGGCTACACTCCCCCATCCGGCCGGGGGCCTCCTCGCCCACTATGGGCGGGAAGGCACCCCAGCGTGCATGTCTGGACCCCCTTGGGACCGGGCTAGGATTGCTGCTGCCCTCAAATGGGGGCCTCACCAGTCCTCCCACCACGGCATTGACTTCCTTTGTGAGGAGTATGCCAACATGATGGACAAGCAACAATGGACTGTCCTCCCAGCCAGCCTCATCCGCTACCTTCCCGGCCTCCGTCTCAGCCCCCTCTGCCTAGTCCCCCAAAGAGGCCGGCGCCCCCGCATGATCTCCGACTACACCTACTCTGAGGTGAACCAAGACACCATCCGTCTAGCCCCCACGGAGGCCATGCAGTTTGGCCGTACCCTTCCCAGGCTCCTCACCAAACTACACCGCGCCAACAATAGGTTCCGTCCAGTGTATATGTCCAAGATTGACCTCGCTGATGGCTTCTACCGGGTCCAGTTGAAACCCGAGGACACCATGAAGCTAGGAGTCCTGTTCCCCTCTCAACCAGGGGAGGCTCCTCTCATTGGCATCCCCCTCACCAACCTTATGGGGTGGAAATCCAGTCCACCAAACTTCTGTGCCTTTACCGAAACCATTGCAGACCTGGCCAATGCCACCCTCTCCACAGGGCTAGCACAGGCCAGGTGCACGCCCCATCAGATGGACCTCCCCTCAGAAGCCACACCCGACGCGCCTCCAGCCCCCACTTGCAAGGCAACGCCCGACGCCACCTCGGACGCGCCTCCAGCTCCTACAGAGCCCCCTACTAGTACCACCCCCAGCAACACACCCATTCGATACTGGGATGTCTATGTTGATGACTTTTGTGGCCTGGCTCAAGGCAACCAATGGTCCAGACACGCCATCAAGCGCGTGCTCTTCCAGTCTCTGGACAAAGTCTTCCAACCCCTGGATGCCACTGACACCCCCTTCCGTCAGGAACCAGCGTCCCTCAAGAAAATTCGCCAAGGAGATGCCACTTGGACCACCAAGAAAGTTATCCTTGGCTGGTTCATTGATTCCATCAACAAAACCATAAGCCTTCCTCCCCATCAAGCCGGCCGCCTACAGGCGATCCTTCATTCCATTGCCCCACCCAGCGCCATGTCCCCATCCAACAATGGCACCAAGTCCTTGGGGAACTCCGGTCTATGGCCCTCGCCATCCCTGGCTTCATTGGCCTCTTCTCCATCCTCCAAGAAGCCTTTCGACGCCAGTATTAAATTCCTTTCGTGTCCAAAAGTACCAAAGCTACACGACGGCAGTTATTCTATTCGTACGAATCAATGAGTCCTGTATCAGCCAAGTAATTGATTCCCACGGCATATCAATTCCCACGGCGCATCGATTCCCATCGCGTATTGGCGGTGAGCAATCTCTGTTTTCTAATATTGCCCTTGTTCTTCGGTGAGCAAACTTTGATTTCGGAAAGTATCACACGAGCTACGGGAGCAATTCCTGATTCTATTGATAAACATATCATAGGATCTTCCTAAAGGAACAAGAGAAGAAAACCGTTGTTTGAAGCTTCTCACACAATATATAAATATACATACAGATATACGGTCAACGATCAATGCATATACGGAAATAATCAGCAAGTAATCTCATCACTACGCAACAGCAGTTGCAACGTATTTCATCTCAATAAAAGAGATATCTTGCATTTCGGCAAGATTTCACTTTATCTCATACTTTTAACATTCAACTGATTTATATCCCAAAATTCACACTAGTTGCTATCAACTACCTGTAATCTACATTACTAAGGTCTGTCTTGCTGTATCTGAACAAGTTCACAGTAAGAAGAGATCCGGCGTTTCCATAGTTTCGCCTGTAGTTCGATTATCCGTTGTCGAAAGTATCCAACCACAATTGTCACGCGTAGAGTACAATCGTTCATCTACTAACACACTAACATAGCGTTGCTGTTCTTCAAAAGCCTTTGAATCAGACTCTCAGCAGACCGGATTCAGAAGGAAAATAATAACCAGGACCCAGGCAGGCAGCGGATATGGCTCGCCAAGCGGGTCCACAGCTTCCTTTGCAACTTCCAATGGCTTGCCAACAATCTCTCCACCCGGCCTACCTCCATTGCTGAGCTAGTGCCGGATTCCTTCCCTGCCACCATGGGCACTTGTGATGCATCCGGGTCTGGCATGGGGGGAATTCATTTTGTGCCCCTCCCCAATGGCGCCGTACAACCCCTCATGTGGCGGCATGCATTCCCCAAGTGGGTCTCCTCCCAGTTAGTCACCTTTGACAACCCCAATGGCACCATCAACAACAGTGACCTTGAGCTAGCTGGCTCAATTGCTCACAATGACAACCTGGCTCAGGCCGCCTGTGCCCAATCCAGAACCACCCACAACTGCTATGACAACACGGCAGCTGTCTACTGGCAAAGAAAAGGCGCCACCACTACCACAGGGCTTGCAGCTTACCTCCTTTGAATTCAGTCCCTGCACCAGCAACTCCACCAATATGTCTCCCTCAGGGATTACATCCCTGGCCCTGTGAATCATCTTGCTGATTTGCTCTCTCAATCTCCCCTCTCTGACACTGTCCTGCTCCATCATTTCAACACCCACTATCCCCAGGCCTTGCTCTGGATCTTATGCCCCCTCAGACCTCCCATGCTTTCTGCGCTGACCTTAGCTCTACGTCCGAGAACTGTTTCGCGGGGTTCGAATTTACTTCTCGCGCACAAATTTTGTGCGTGATTTTAACACGGCAATATTTCTGGATACCCTGAAATTCGCGACGATCGTATAAGGGTATATGTAAACTCAGCACTATTTCTGTGCGCGTGATGCACATTACTCTACTCTCAAATAAAAATAATTTATTTCAGTCTCTAGCAGAACCGAATTATTATTCTGTACGAACAACACTTACTTCTATTCACGAATAAAAAAGAAATCTTGAGTCAGTATTAATTCCAAAATATTAATCTACCAAACAACAATTCGATTCTGCTCCCCTAGTTGTGAATTATATTTCTTGACTACAATATTCCCTTTTTAAAATGTAGATTCTATTATGCTTGATTTATTCCTATTGCGACGTATTACGAATCCTCCATTATTTCTAATATTCTCAAAATTAAGTTCAAGATTAGTAGTAGTTTTGTATTATGTATGTACTGTTATTTTCTACATTAGTTCACCCATAGATAAACTTTCATTCATCAATGCTGTTATTGCCGGATCAATATAGACGTTTCTTTTCTTTTTCTTCTTTGGTCCACTACAATTAGTGGAGCTGCTACTAGTAATATTTGCATCGCCCTGCTTATTGTTGGTGTAATTTGTCGAACTTTCGTTCCTAAATCTGTCCCTCATCATTTCTTCCAATTTCCTTCCTGTTTCTGGGTGTTTTCGCATCTCGCCAATTTTGTCGCACAAGTCACTGAACAACTCGCGACCTTCCTCCATCCATCCATTTCTGCTTCCACTGTCTGAATCGCAGAATTTTTTTTTTTGTCGCGGAATCGTGGCATCACCCTTTCGCCGCTGCTGGTTCACCCATACATGATGCTCATTGTAGATTAGTACCAATGCAAATGCTTCATCTGCTATAGTAAATATATCACTCAGCAAGTGCCTCTCCTTCCGTTGTTTGAAATTGGAATTTGTCGGATTGATTGCCGACATGATTCTTGTAACAAAATAATAAAAATCTTCATCTTCCGCGTCTTTGTATGTTCTGTATTGAGGGTTTAAAATACCTGTGTTTTCATATTCTGTGTCTTGAATAACTGCAACAGTACCAGGGAATGTGATAGGGACTCGACCTTTTCTGTAATCGTCTGTACGGAAGTATCATAAGTATCAACGGGCAGCATGTTAGTGTTGTCGGACCAAAAATAGATTCTCAAAATCCTAATTTCAACAACCAATTCTCCCACCTGTATTTACCTATCCAGTTTTTTCTCGCTAATGTTTGTGAGTTGTGCCTCAATGCAGTCAGTACTGTCCCTACTCGTTTCCTGTAAAAGGAACAGAATGCCGCAAGTGGAATATTTTGTGGCTTCATAACCGCACTTTCTCCAACAGCTTTATTTATTACAAGCGCCGTTACCTTGTCATTGATAGGGAACTTCATGTTGGGGTACCAATGTTTTTTGACGTAATCCCTTAGCTGCTTCTCCACTCTTTCACTCATATCACTCAAAGCCTTAAGCATATCGTTGTCTATTATAAGTCCATATTCGTCTGTAATTGTACTTACTGCTCGTTCTCTTGTGTCGCCGGCATTGTAACTCCCCTCTCCCTGCATGGTTGCCTCCGTTTGTTTAGGTACCATTACTACCTTTCCCACCCCTATATGTGGTTCCCTCTCTTGTTTCCGTAAGCGTTTTGCCACTTCCTCTGCCAATTTGTCATATTGGATATTTTTCATGACATGTTCGGCAACATCCTCTAAATTGTAGCATTCTCCGTTAGATGTTTTCTCTACCACATTGGTTTTTGTTCCTTCTTTCTGTTGGTTCGTTACTGTAGTGGTGGTTGTGTTGGTAATGGTCAGCGCTGGTTCGTTACTCTGGTTGATGGTGTTTTGTTCTTCCGTGTTTGTAGTAGTAGAAATTGTGTTGTCGGAACCATTTTTTTTACTGTTGCCCTTTGATGCGTTCATAGTTGTGGTATTACTGTTACACACTTTGTTAGTAATTGCGGTGTTTGTTTTAACTCTTCTTTTCTTACCGTTGTTGTCCCCTGTATTTTGATGATCACCGGGCCGGATGGTTTTGTTGTTTCGAAGGGTCTTCCCCTCGGATTTTTTGCTTCGTCGTGTCTTTCCGATAGCATTCATATTTTTTTATTTTATTTTCTGAATACGGTGTCGATCAAGAATCATGTGTTTCTTTTTGTGTGGTTTTGTGTGTGTACTAATAATTTGTCGGGTTGTGTACGGTGTTTTGTGTTGTGTGTGTTGTGTGTGTCGTGTGTGTGTGTGTGTGTGTACGGTGTTTCGTGTAGTATGTGTACGATGTTTTGTGTGTAGAATTTTTCCGTGGGTTCTGTACTATGTTGTTTGCCCGAACATCTTCTGTGTGTTGTCTGGTTTTGGGCGCGCTGTTATATTTGTAGCAGTAGAGCACGTACCTGTGCAAGCCACCCCTCCCGCGCCATAATTTTTTCAGAAGGGAAACATTTGATCACACTAAGGTTATGTATTTCAATCCTCTAGTCACATGTAGAATCTCGTAGACTGCTGCACCTAACATACCGTACTGTCTTGTGTGCCATTTGTATCTACAAACCACATCATTGTCTGTACTGTGTGTGTCAAAGTTGTTCCCAATATGCATTTAAAAGTTGTTCCCAACATGCATTTCGTAAGTCATGTGATATGCATTCATGGCCTGGTACAAAAACTTTGGTAGTCATTACCAAATGAGACTGTTTGTGCCCTGGAATTGCACCAAAAATACCCTCATCATGTTTGCCATTTTGAGAGTCAAACCACAACATTTTGGGCATTCTGAGTGGTAAAGTTGTTCCCAATATGCATTTGATGAGTCATGATAAATGTATTCATAGTTTTGACCGGATACTTTTGGAGTCATTACCCAATCAGTTAGTTTGTGCCCTAGAATTGCACCAAAAATACCCTCATGTTTGCCATTTCGAGAGTCAAACCACAACATTTACAGCATTCTGTGTGACAAAGTTGTTCCCAATATGTATTTGATGAGTCATGAGGAATGTATTCATTGCTTGGACCAGATACTTTTTGAGTCATTACCCAATAAGTTAGTTTGTGCCCTGGAATTGCACCAAAAATACCCTCATGTTTGTCAGTTGGAGAGTGAAACCTTAAGATTTTGGGCATTCTATGTGTCATAGTTGTTTCCAATATGCATTGGATGAGTCATGATGAATGCATTCATGGCTTGGACCCGATACTATTTGAGTCATTACCCAATCAGTTAGTTTTTGCCCTAGAATTGCACCAAAAATACCCCCATGTTTGCCATTTGTAGAGTCAAACCTTAAGATTTTGGTCATTCTATGTGCCACAGTTGTTCTCAATATGCATTGGATGAGTCATGATGAATGTATTTATTGCTTGGACCAGATACTTTTTGAGTCATTACCGAATAAGTTAGTTTGTGCCCTGGAATTGCACCAAAAATACACCCATGTTTGCCATTTGGAGAGTCAAACCACAACATTTACAGCATTCTGTGTGACAAAGTTGTTCCCAATATGTATTTGATGAGTCATGAGGAATGTATTCATTGCTTGGACCGGATACTTTTGGAGTCATTACCAAATAAGTTTTTTTGTGCCCTGGAATTGCACCCAAAATACCCCCATGTTTGCCATTTGTAGAGTCAAACCTAAAGATTTTGGTCATTCTATGTGACAAAGTTGTTCCCAATATGCATTTAATGAGTCATGATGAATGTATTCATTGCTTGGACCGGATACTTTTTGGAGTCATTACCAAATAAGTTTTTTGTGCCCTGGAATTGCACCCAAAATACCCCCATGTTTGCCATTTGTAGAGTCAAACCTTAAGATTTTGGCGTTCTGTGTGGAAAAGTTGTTTCGAATATGGTTAGGGTTACATAATGTTCGAAAATTCAGTAATTATTGGGTCTTTTATATGGACTTCTCGCAAGTTCTTTACCCCTGCCGAAAATTAGGAGATTCTTTTTCGAACGTACACACATACCGTACAATCTAGTATGTACGAGATTCTTTTTCGAACAATCGTACGTACCAGATTATTTTTCGAACGTACATACATACCGTACAATCTAGAAGTAGTATGTAGGAGATTCTTTTTCGAACGTCGTACGTACGAGATTCTTTTTCGTACGTACGTACGAGATAGAATTATCTAGTACAAAAAACGTGTAGAATTCTACAGTAGTCTAGAAATCAACACTAGTACCAAATCCTGTAGAATTGTACAGGATGTATGATTTTTTTTACCTCGCGACAAAAAAGAAAATCTTTCCCACACAAACACTAATAAACTTTTCTTACCTGCGACAAACAGAAAAGATCACTTTTTCTACCTTGCGACAAAAAAAATCACTTTTTCTACCTCGCAACAAAAAAAACAATCTACCTCGCAACAAAAAAAAATCACTTCATAATCTGCCTTCTTACATCCGACTTATTTGACTAGGGTGTTGGTTCTTGTAATCAACACTCCGTCCGAGAACGTTTGATCCAAAACCTCTTTTGAGCCGGAGGATCTGTTGTCAGATATTTTAGTCCGAAATAACAGCCTTGTACTGCAAAAGAAGTAGTTAGCATTTGACGAGAAGGGGATTTGCTGGATAGATATTGTTTGGACTGCAGCCTTACATATACGTCTTGAAATCAATGAACTGGCTTTGTCCCTTGCAATTATATCAACAGGAACAAGGTACTGTTTTTCGTGACATGGAGTAAGAAGTATTCTACGGCAGCAACTACAATTTCATCGGGTCGAGTGTCGGAACGACGGTACGAATAAACGGTAAACATACAAACGGTAACAAGGAATGAAATTGCAACCAAATTACAGATGATGTATTTTCTAACTTTGGCTTTTCTTCTTATTTTCATAGGACCGGATTGGAACCAACGAATCGGAATCAAAGGATTGGAAGCAACGGATTGGGAGCAACGGATTGAATCGGAAGCAGTTCTAATCGGAAGCAACTAATCGAAAACATCGAAGCAACAATCGAATCGGAAGCAACGAATCTTAAGCAACGAATCTTCTACTGTAGGTGCGGGGAATTTTCCTGGTTGGTGATAATTACGAATCGGTCGGCATGTACATTATCATATTATGCTGTTGTTATTATTTACTCTATGTAGTACATCAATAGATACTCACCCATTTTGTTCAATTGTTGGTATCAAATCGCTCCTCCTCCTCCACCGGGAATCGCTCCTACTCCTCCACCGGGAATCTCTCCTCCTCCTCCACCGGGAATTGCCCCTCCTCATCCACCGGTAATCACTCCTCCTTCTCCACCGGGGATCCACCAAACTTACTCCTCCTCCACCGGCGCGCGGCAACGAATTGTTGGTATCAAATCGCTCCTCCTCCTCCACCGGGAATCGCTCCTACTCCTCCACCGGGAATCGCTCCTCCTCCTCCACCGGGAATCGCCCCTCCTCCTCCACCGGTAATCGCTCCTCCTCCTCCACCGGGGATCCACCAAACTTGCTCCTCCTCCACCGGCGCGCGGCAAATCGCTCCTCCTCCTCCACCGGGAATCAGCGAAACGCTCCTCCTCCTACTCCACCGGGAATCGCTCCAAGCGAAAACGAATCAGCGAAACGCTCCTCCGCGAATCAGCGAAACGCTCCTCCGACAACAAATAAGGGCAACGCTCCTACTCCTCCACCGGGAATCGCTCCAAGCGAAAACGAATCAGCGAAACGCTCCTCCTCCAACGAATCACGGCAACGCTCCTTCTCCACCGGCGCTCGGCACCAGCGAATCACAGAAACGCTCCTCCAACGAATCACGGAAACGCTACTCACGGAAACGTTCCTCCAACCAATCACGGAAACGCTCCTCACGGAAACGCTCCTCCAACGAATCACGGAAACGCTCCTCCAACAAATCACGGAAACGCTACTCACGGAAACGTTCCTCCAACGAATCACGGAAACGCTCCTCCAACGAATCACGGAAACGCTACTCACAGAAACGTTCCTCCAACAAATCACGGAAACGCTCCTCCTCCACCAGCGCTCGGTAACGAATCACGGAAACGCTCCTCCAACGAATCACGGAAACGCTACTCACGGAAACGTTCCTCCAACGAATCACGGAAGCAACAACAGCAACCGGGCCGGGGCTTGGAAGCCCATTTTTTAGCCAAATTTTGCCCATCATCTTTCCCATCCATGTTGAGTCGTTTTTTTCTTATCTGCTGGATCAATCAATTCGAAACTTGGGCGGCGGGTTCTCATATATGTAATGAAGAGGCCCTTGCAATATCATTGCTGTTGGTGCCGTTGGTGCAGAGATATCTGCTGTGACTGTTGTTTGGGTTGCTTCCTTGAAATGTAGCCAAATTTTGCCCCTCTGCTTCACCGGTTCGATTCTTCTGATCCGCTGGATCAATCAATTCGAAACTTGGGCGGCGTGTTCTTATATATGTAATAAAGCGGACCGTGCAATATCGTTGCTGTTGGTGCCGTTGGTGCAGAGATATCTGCTGTGACTGTTGTTTGGGTTGCTTCCTTGAAATGTAGCCAAATTTTTCCCCTCAGCTTCACCGGTTCGATTCTTCTGATTCGCTGGATCAATCAATTCGAAACTTGGGCGGCGTGTTCTTATATATGTAATAAAGCGGACCCTGCAATATCGTTGCTGTCGGTGTCGTTGATATGGAGATATCTGCTGTGACTGTTATTTGGGGTGTTTCTTTGAAATACAACCAAATTTTCCCAATCTGCTTCACCGGTTCGATTCTTCTATTCCTCTCAATCAATCGATCCGAAACTTGGAGGACGTCTCCTTCTTGATATAATGAAGAGGTCTGTGCAATATCGCTGGCAGCGGCGAGCTCGGTATGGAGATATCTGCTGTCACCGTTATTTGGGTTGCTTCCTTGAAATACAACCAAATTTTCCCAATCTGCTTCACCGGTTTGATTCTTCTAATGTGCTCGATCAATCGATTCGAAACTTGCAGGCCTTGTTCTTCTCGATATAATGAAGAGATCCCTGCAATATCGTTGCCCGCGGTGACTTCAGTATAGAGATATTAATATTCACCGTTTTTTTCCTTTGCTTACCTTCAAAATGGACCTTGTGTGTCCAATGCTTTGCCGGTTAGATACTTCCAATCCACTCGATCAATCGATTCGAAACTTGCAGGCCTTGTTCTTCTCGATATAATGAAGAGATCTCTGCAATATCGTTGCCCGCGGTGACTTCAGTATAGAGATATTAATATTCACCGTTTTTTTTCCTTGTTTACCTTCAAAATGGACCTTGTGTGTCCAATGCTTTGCCGGTTAGATACTTCCAATCCACTCGATCAATCGATTCGAAACTTGCAGGCCTTGTTCTTCTCGATATAATGAAGAGATCCCTGCAATATCGTTGCCCGCGGTGACTTCAGTATGGAGATATTAATATTCACCGTTTTTTTTCCTTGTTTACCTTCAAAACGGACCTTGTGTGTCCAATGCTTTGCCGGTTAGATACTTCCAATCCACTCGATCAATCGATTCGAAACTTGCAGGCCTTGTTCTTCTCGATATAATGAAGGGATCCCTGCAATATCGTTGCCCGCGGCGCCTTCAGTATGGAGATATCTGCTGTCCCTTGGGTTTGGAGGGGGTGTTTTCTGTGGAGGTGAAAATTCGGATTTGGAGTCCTCTGCTAAGCCCTCCTATTGCTTCTAATCTAACGCATACGGCAGATCCCTTTGAGACTTGCAGGCCTTCTTAGTATTGTTGTCCAGAATTGTTTGCCTATCCTACCAACTTTTTGGAGTTCTTGGTTTATGAGATACAAGGGGGGGGGGACAGGTCCCTATCCATTGAAATGAAAATGGGATTTTTTTGAGTTGGATTTGAGTTGGAGTTGGAGTCGGGACGCCCGTTATATGGTGGCAACATGTTGAGAAGATAAAAATAGTCATGATTCGTGCATAAGTTGTACACAAAATAGTGCTTGACACGAAAAGAATATGATATCCTTAACCCTAAAATAGCTATTTTGTTTGAGGAGTGACGAGATATTGTCTCGAAAGTAAAGGTGTGCGACGCGCGAGGTTTTTTAGTAGACACGCGACCTAAAAAGATAGGAAATTTAAAAAATAGGGTCAAGAATTGTAAAAATACCGCGCGATAGCCCGCGGGGGGTAGAGAAACAGTTCTCGGACGTATCCAGGAGACCATGCGCGCTTCAGTGACTGAACTCTATGCCTGCAGAAAGGATGCTCATTGGAATCAATGGGTTCAATTCTGTTTGTCGTAAGGCTTTGACCCACACCTCCACTCAGTCCAAGATCCAATCCCCCTCCTCCAGGTCTTTGCCAAACGACTCCGCGATGGACGGCTCTCCTGTAGCCACAAGCCCCTCAGGTCTCGCACCGTATTGGACACCATCCAGTCAGTGGGCCAGACGCTGGCCCGCTTGGGGTCCAAAGACCCCAGAACAAACTCCACTGGCGGTCTTGACTTCAGGCTAACGACCCAGTTCAAGGGCTACGCCAAACTAGACCCCGCACCTTGCAGGGTCAAACCAGTCCCAATCACCCTGGTCATGCATGCCCTTCGATTTGCATACTATGACTCCCCTTCCCCCTCCCGACAGGCCATTGCAAACATGATTTGCATTGCCTTCTTTTTCTGTTCCGCCCTGGTGAATACACTGGTACTACCAGGGACGACCAAACCTTCCTCCTCCAAGATGTCTCCTTCTATCTTGGCTCCAAAGTTGTCCAACACAATGGCCATGTTTATGAGCTCCTTGCTGCTACCTCTGTAACCCTCACCTTCACCACACAGAAGAATTGTGACAAGGGAGAATTGTAGCTCATGCTAGGAGTGACAACTCCCTCTGCTGCCCTGTGGCAGCTTGCGTGCGCCAAGTCATCCACCTCAGGAGCAGCTGCCCTCCCAGCGCTCCCTTCAGCCCATCCCTCAAGCTTGCCAGTTACTTTGACAATGGGGTGCTAACCCTCGTTTGAGCAGCAACTGTCACTTCCTCTTTGAGAGTCTATGCCCAGACCCTCTACATACCACTGGCATCTCCCCTGCAGCAATTTCTGCCCGCTCCCTTTGAGCGGGTGGGGCTAGTAT